>OZ002730.1:35220981-35340500 GCA_963924305.1 Polygonum maritimum | reverse complement strand
CGGTTATGCCCATGAGGCATATGGAGGAAGGGCTAACCTCGGAGATATGGAACCGGTTGATATGAGTCTCACTATGGCCGATGGTTCATCTATAAAGGCCACCGGAATCTTAGATGACGTCCCGGTTCGAGTTGGAAGATATTTCGTCCCTGACGATTTTGTGATTCTCGACATGAAAGAAGATCCGTTGGTGCCCCTTATTCTTGGAAGGCCGTTTCTAGCTACGGCGGGTGCCAAATTTGACGTGAGAAATGGGAAAGTGACTTTCGAGATTGGCGAAGATAAAGTGGAGTTCCATTTCAACAAAGCTCTTAATGAACCGGATGCTTTGACAATCTTGAAGTTGGAGGAAAGTGCCAAGCGCAAGAGAGAGGAAGAAGAAACCGCAAGAGAGGAGGAAGCACCCTTGAGAGGTCAAGACATGATCTATGCTCAAGAGCAAGAAAGGGAGTTATTAGATCCATTTGAGAACCATGAGGAGTTAAGAAGTGGAGATAGCCCGAGAAACCATGAAGAGTATCCTTCTTCGTATCCTTTTGATGTGGGTGACTCTTATATGTGTTTAAGTGACTTGAAAGAGGATCTAGAGGATAGTTTCATTTTTTTAAGTGATTTGAAGGAAGATTTGAGTTATAATGTTATAGAGTCCCCTAGAAATTCTCTAGATGTTTGTTATGTAGGGAATGAAGATCAAGTTGAGAAGATGCAAGAGATGCCAACCTATGCTTTGGAAGAGAAGAGTGATGGAGAAGTTGGATGCCACACTTTTATCAAACACAAGTGGTGGTTTTATGGCTATGAGGAGTGTGGAGATGCATATGACAAGGATGATCAATTCACCGTTTTTCACCCTCCTTGAAGGGTAAAGGTTAGAAGTCAAGCTAGTGACTTAAAAAGAGCGCTCCTTGGGAGGCAACCCGAGTTTTAGTAGGTTCATTTTCGTAGTTTCTAGTTTGTTTTTGTGACACCCTCACACCCCTCTGACGTATGCTATAAATAACTTACTTATTATACAAACATATAATGCACATAATTTCACATCTGATCACATAAACATATAACAAACTTAACAACCATAAGTTAAAACACACAGATACACACACTTGTATCTAGTTACTTCTTGTACTAAAACAACTCTCTGACTTCTATTACAATACATATGTCTATGATGCAAAATGAGGAGGAGAAGGCTGCATAAGGCATTAGCCGGCCGACCTGTGCAAATCTGACATCTATGAAACACAAGCTAGTATAACTAGCTGAACCTGAAAAATTGGTTGCGATTTACGTGAGTCGCATACTCAGTGAATATAAACCATCATCAATTATTTCACTCATAGCCAATCCAATTAATCAATCCTTGTACATATACATATACATATATATTCCATATGAATAAACTTATGCATATGCAAATGCTCATGTGTCCAATTATTATTCTGTAAACTGTGCAAGCCTGAATCTGCCCCGGGTTTCCTGTGAATGGACTCTTTTGGTCCCATGTGATTTAGACCCGTAGGTCTCATATGAATTGGCCTTTTAGGCCTCCTGTGATTTGACCTTATAGGTCCCATGTGTTTAGACCTTTTTTTTTTAGGTCTCCTGTGATTACAAATTCAGGGCAAGACAGCACAGAACCTTTAATCTCATGCCAATGTGATATGCTCAAATGCATCATATATCATGTATCATTTGCAATTGCACAATCTAGACAAACAATCATGGACATTCCAGAGAAAACATATATCACACACATATATCCATATAACATATATAGCACATAGCATATATATACACATTGTAGCACATCATATAACACATAAGGTTGAATCTCCGGTCTATACTCACCTTTTAGGAAAGATTTCTGGGCTCTGACTCCTTCCCCTGATCACGAGTGATCCCTCGTGCTCCTATATAATAACCCAATGCACTTTTAGCCTATAAACTCTTACAAACCCTAACCCTAAATGCAATGAAATGCCAGGATGCATTATAACTTTTATTATATAGTTCCATTTACTGTGAAATTTTACCAGCATATATTATGGATATATATGAACATCTTTCTAGTAGAAAACCTTTTGAAAATCTTGACCGAAGGCCACGGAAATATCGTTACAATGAAAGCCTAAAATCATTACAAAACCTTTAACAAACTATATAACCATCATTGAAATCATCCACTAATCACTATAATTCAACCGGTTTCCATATCAATATCAATTACAAACCTAAATCTGGAAACGAAATAAATCCAAATAAATAAATAACTAATTAAATCTTATTAAACTGACTAATTAAAACTTACTATATATAAATCAGGACGGGACGAGCACAAAAATTTGATGTGCTAGAAATGAAATCACAAAACTCGATCGACTATGTTCTTCACTGACTCCCTTCGTTCTCCTTACTCCGTCCTCTCTTATTTCTTTCGTATGAAACAGCAGCCAATTACCCACTTACATATCAATGTGAAACGTGTATAGATATATATACACGAAGTCGGCAAAACTTTATAGAAAATTACAATTTCCACCCTGAAACTCTCTTTATTATAAACCTTACCCAGAAACTTTAATTAATTAACTTTCTCTTTAAAAACTTTAAAAATGTAAATCACTTTAATTTGAAAACAAGTACTACTTTTCAAAATTCATCATATACTATGCAAATATGCTATGCATAAGCAATGAATGCACTATGACGTATGTACTTTGGTCGGGGATGTTACAGTTTTCCTTTGCTTTAGTTTAGATTCTTTCTAATCTCTCCTTATCATATGTTTTATGGAATTGTGTGTTGTGTGAGCTTCATGATTGTGTGTGGTATTGGTAAAAATAATAAAAGGACATGTGGGTAGAGAATCACCAAGAAAAGGGAATTTTAGGAAGCCAAAACGAGTTGGACCGAGGTACCCAGTTCCTCGGGCCCGCGTCGGTCCGGCTTGGCCGGTCAACTTTGGTCTTGATTTTGTGGAAATGCCTATTATTCCCCTCTGACCTAACTTTGTCTTCTACCCAATTTAAGCCTTCTTTACCAAACACCCATCACCCTCATAACCACCTTCCCAAAATACCAAGCTCCCCTCAAAACCCCCAAATCGATCCATCACCTCCACCATACTCGACCCCAAGCAATCTTCACCACAAATCTCGATCCACACCCCTAGCATCCTCAAACATCGATCCAAAAGCCAAAGATCCCAACAAAATCCCATAGTTCTTCATCCCTCTTTTAGATCTAGAAGACAATTTGAGTTCTAAGAAGTCTTTGTTTTCTTCAAATTTGGTATGTGAATCTCGATCTCTACTTGATTCCTTGTGAATTTCATGCTTTCATTGCTAAATTTGAGATTTACCATGATTGAGTGAGCTTAGACTTTGAGCATCCATGGTGATTTGCATGCATAGTTGAATTTGTGCTTAATTGTTGATCATACATGCTAGAACCTACTTGGAACTTCGATTGATGATAAGAAATGGTTGATTTTTGATTTTAGGAGCATGATAGAGTGATTTTTGGGTGAATCTAGGTAGAGAAGTCGAATTGAGAGTCGGACCGAGGTACCCAGTTCCTCGGGACCGATGTTGCAAGTCGGTCCAAGACTCGGACCGAGGTTGAGAACCTCGGGCCCGATGTCTTGTGTTGGTCGGTCCTGTGCTATTTGACTTTCTCTTGTGTGAGCTTTAGGATTCATGAGCTTGAATGTTGGTAAAGGCATGTTTATCATGATGTATCTTATAGCTTGACCATTGTTATGTGATTCATTGCTCATACATGTTGGATCTTGTGGATTGAGTGTCTTAAGAGCAAGTATGGGGTTATTTCCTTGCATGATGAGTTGTTAGTTGTGGAAGCATGTGACCTTGTTGTGTTTGTATAGATTTTATCTTGTAGTTCTTTGCTTTGATTGTGTGTAGGTACCATGACTACCCGAGCATCTTCTTCAAGAATGGAGAGACCAACAAAGAAGTCCAAGAAGTCAAAGAGAGTGCAAATGATGGATGACGTGCAATTTGAGGATGATGATGTGGCTAGAGAATATGAGTGACTCATGGGTCTATCTCACCACACTCGGTGGGTAGATTGGGAATCAATCAAGAAGATGAGCATGGATGAGGCTCTTATTCGGTGCTACTCGAACATTGGGCTTAATGTGATGCTAAGATGGAGCAACACTCACTATCCGGCTTTGACCTCCGAGTTTATGGCTACTTTCAAGTGCACGTATGACGGTGTTGAAGATGAGGGCATGATCTCCTTCCAATTGGGTAATCAAGCGCAAGAGCTCTCGCTAAGGAATTTGGCGGTCTACTTTGGATTTCCTTTTGCTAGAGATGAGGCTTTTGTCGACAATGATAAGGTGAACTATCTTTGGAAGTATGTAGCGGGCAAAAGCGAGATGAGGAAAGGAGCCTCAACCAATGAGATCGCTAGCCCACTCTTCCGAGTCATGATCCGCATTTTGGGGTGCACAATCTATGCCCGGCATGAGCTTAGCAAGCCGATGAAGGAGGAAGCCATGTTGCTCTACGAGATGTTGTTTCAAAATGAGAAGCCAATGAACCTCACGTGGGAATGGGTGAAGATGGTGAGGGACTTCCAAAGTTCCTCATGGGTTTACTTTGGAGGTATGATTGCTCAGTTAGCGCATGCACTTGAGGTTGATTTGTCCAAGTATACACCGGCCCCGAATGGTGTAGAGTTCATGGATCTCAAGTATTTCAAGAAAGCCAACATCATTAAGGAGAAATTTGTTTCCGGCTTTATGGATCGACTTATGCCTCACTCCAACTTCGGCAAGGTGCAAATTCCTTTGGGACCTCGACTCTTCGACCTCACAAGCTACTACAATTGGTTCCAAGTGTGGGCGGGAAATATGAACCCTTATGGCGAGCCGGAGGGGACTCTTGAGTGTAGGAGACGAGTACAACACATTCGTTTCACTACTCCTCAAGCTTCTCCGGACACCGAAGAAGAAGAGCCCAACCAATATGAGTTCGTAAGGAGAGAGGACATGGACGTTGACCCGCAAGAAGAAGAAGAAGAAGATGGTGGTTACCACAACTTGCTCACCGACCACGGACCAACACTACTCGACCGAAGTGCAAGTCATGTTGGGCCCGACCTCCACCAACGTCGGTCCAACACCTATTTGCCCGATCCGGTCCCAAGCCAATTCGAGAGGGGCGAGGGAAGTGGAGCAAGACAAGAACCATCAAGCTATGGAGGGTACGAGGGGTATGCCTAATGGTACGGGCCCGGAATGGTGTTCCCCGAGCCTCAACAATCGGTGGACATGAACTTCCTAGCCAACCAATTGGCTCACCTTCAACTTCAACAATCTAGCATGCTACAAGAGGCACACCAACTCAACTTTCAACAACAACACCTCAACTTCCAACAACAACAACTTTCCCACCACCAAGAAGACTTTCAAGCTCAATTTGAAGAAGTGAATCGCAACATCGCTTACACTAGACGTGATGTGGACGACTTGAGGGTGGTCGAGGACCAAAGATGGAGCGTTCAAGAGAGCTTCAATGAATGGATGACCGGGAACTTCTCTTCCCGTGAAGACCAATGGATGCGTCTCGCCCCACAAATTCAACCGCCAAGTCAAGACCCTTTCCACGACCAAGTGTATGAGCGAGAGAGACAAGCACGGCTCCAAAGGGGACGCCGCCGAGGACATCCTCCAAACTAAGCCTCAACATGCCATTCAAGAATAAGAAATTGTGAGCTTTCTTGACTCTTCTCTTTACTTTTGAGTTCTGGTTTCTTTGTTTTGATGAGGACATCAAAATTCTAAGTATGGGGTGGGTTAGTAGCTCATAGTTTCATGTGTGGGTTTCTTGTATTTCTCTTGTTTTGTTAAGGGATGTTTTCTTTTGGATAGTGGCATGATGTGATGAATGAATGATGATTGAATTTGATGGCATGTATGGATGAGTTTGTTTGTTTTGTTTGAGAAAATTTTCAAAAAATCCATAAAAATTCAAAAATTGTGTTGAAAACAACAAAAGATTTTGTTTTTGGACTAGGAATTCCCATCTTAGATGTCCAAATGAAAGCTAATGATGATGTGAGCATGTAAAGTCCTTTGCATTCTTTTGGATAGTTTAGCCTCTAAATGGATGTTGCTTTTGATGTGATATGATATCTTGCATGTTTTTATTGAGCACATGAGTTCTTGGATGAGTTTTGATGCAACTAAGCTAGAGTGAACCTTGTGAGATTATTTTTGGCCATTTTAGGGATATTTGTTCATATTGCATATCCCTCATTTTCTTGTGTGATTAGCTCAAGCATGCTAAGTAATACATGTTATTGAGGTGTTTATCTATTTTCCAAGAACAATATGAGATTTGTTCTATGCTTTGTCACATTGATTTGAACTTTATTTCATTTAGTCACAAAATGTTCCATATCCTACCTTGAAGAGAAACCGTTGTTTGTAGCCCCGTTTTAGCCTTAGACCTTTGTTTGAAACTCCTCAAAAATATGATTCCTAGCCTATATGACTTGACCCTTATGGGATTGGACTTTAGTGAGAGTTTTTGGGAGTGTATTTGGAGAGTTGAGATTCTCTTTGGTGAAGGGCAAAGAAGAGAGTTATAAACCAAGTGGGTAGTGCATCTTTGTGAAGCTTAAAGTGAAAGAGAAAGAAAGAAAAGTTGGAAAAATAGTGGATTGAAAGCAAAGTGCTTAAGTGTAAGAAAAGGGCTCCGACCGAGTTAAAGTGCACATCGGGCCCGAGTTAGTGTGCAAGTCGGTCTAAAGTGAAAAAGTGTGAAAATCCAACAAAAAGTGTAGTGCAAAGATGAAGTGGAATGTTTACTGAAAAGTGGGTTGAAAAGAAAAGAAAAATCAAAGTCTTTTGGATGAGTGAAGTTGAAAGTGGAATAATTTGGTGAAGTTGGTGAGAGACTAGAAAGTTCAATCCCCATTGTAAGCACCACAAGACCAAAGTGATTCCTACCTTGAGAAATACCAAAAGCCCCATTACAACCCGGCCGAATGGAACCTCTTTGAGGACCTCCATTGAGCCAAGTTCATATTCTTTGTGTGCATTGTAATAGGCATCTCTAGGTGAAGGAATTGGTGATATTAGCTTCAATAGTAAAGACTTTACTTGCATGATTTTTGAGTTTGAGTGTTCATTGCTAAACCTAAACACATGATGAGTGATACACATTTTCACATTCTTAAAGTGAGGCTTTGTTGCACTAGACTTTATTCCTATGAACACTTGATCATGTGTGATGATGTAATCTTGCTAGCATATCTATCACTTGTACTTGATTGGTTTTTCATATGAGGCTTTACTTGAAGATTGTGCTTCGGTCTTGTTTACATTGTTATTGCTTGAGGACAAGCAAGTTTAAGTATGGGGTATTCTGATGTCTCTCATTTTGGTGGTGTTTTAGTAGTTAATTTCCCTTGTAAATATGTGTTTTTCATTCCTTTCTTTGTTAGTTTTATCCCTTTTTAGCTTAGTTCCCGATTTTCCATGAGATTCGGAGACTATGCGAGTTTGTTGTGTTTTGTAGGTAAAATGGCGCAAAAGAGGACGTTTTGGAAGAGTTTCTAAAGAGGAGTCGAGCTAAGGAGCAAAGAAGCGGAAGAGCCATGCAAAGATCGAAGAAAGACTCAAGGAAGACCAAGAAAAGAGGAGGATCGAGGGCCACGACCGATGTCCCACCAAGTCGGGCCTGAGTTTGGCACTTCAGAGGCTCGGACCGACGTTGGCAACGTCGGGCCCGAGGTGCCTCCGCATCGATCCAAGTCGGCAATGGAAAGGATTGGGCTCCAAGGCACATTATTGTGATCTTCCACATTTGCCCTTCTTCTAATTTTGGAATTCCTTGGTCCCCAATCCAAGAGGGAGGATAATTAGAGGTGATTAGAGAGCATCTAATAACAATCTACACACCAAATCACTCTCAAAGGCTCAAGGAAGACTTGGAGAGCAAGGAGGAGATAGGAGGAGGAGAAGAGAAGAGAGATCGGTGGAGATTAGGGAGAGATTAGTGAGTTTGCACTTGTTTGGCTTTGGTTTAGTAGAATTGAGATTTGGATATTGTGAACCCCTTTAGATTCGAATGCAATTTGAGTTGGATTTGAGAATGATGATTGAGATTTGCTTGCTTTGCCATTTGATTGCTTTTTACTCTTACTTGATGGAGTAGATTCCATAGTCTTGGGCTATGGGGGAATCCCCTAGCTAGGATTGGGTGTGAACCCCCAATTCCATAGCCTTGAATGCTTGATCTATGAATCCTCTGTACATTGAGCTTCAATTCTCTTATGAGAACAAGGGATCTAGGGCTTTTGATTGGTAAGAGTAAGCGAAAGCGATCTCGAGACCATCACTAGACCTAGCATCGAAGGAGGTGAAAACTCCCTAAGGTCGAAGTGTAGAGTGGAGGGATCGGAGGCAAAACAACCTCGATCTCATAAGGATCATCACTTATTGGCTGAATTGGGGTGGAATTACGCAAGTCTAGTTAGGGAAGGAACCCAAAATCCCAAGACCGATCTACCATTTGTGCAAGACCGAGTTCCCCAGTACATCGGGCCCGACGTTGTGTGTGTCGGTCCCGTGCAAACTTTTCTCGATCCACCCTCGGACCGAAGTGACCTGTATCGGTCCGAGGCGTTCTCTTTGATTTTCCTTGTTTTTACCTTTCTTTTACCTCTTTTCAGTCTTTTTGGTACTCTCAACGCACGAACTCCCGTGTGTTCGACACCCTACCTCTTTTACTACAATTGGGGTTCGGTTTATAAATTTAAATTTTGATATCATCCGATCCGGACTACACCCCATCATTGAGCAACAATGGTGTTTCGCATGAATAGGTGAAATTGTTCTTAAAAGTTGATTGTGCATGATTGAACTTCCTTAGAACTTCGATTAGGGATGGTAGATGGTTGAATTTGGATTTTAGGTACATGATAGATTGATTTTGGGATGATTGATTGGAGAAGACGAACTTAGAAGAGGACTGAGATACCCAGGTACCTCGGGCCCGACTTGTGGATGTCGGTCCACCACCTCGGACCGAGTTTAAGGGTGTATCGGGCCCGACATCCAGAGTACATCGATCTTGTTCCGATTCGGGTTTTTCTTGTGATGTCATGAGAATTCATGTGTTTGATTGTTGGTTATAGCTTGATTATGATGTGATTTATCCATTAGCTTAGCCATTGCTTAGGAATTCTATGATCATGCATGTTGGATTTTGTGAGATTGATGTTTAGAGGCTAAGTATGGGGTAGTTCTTGTGTGTTGAGTTGTGAGTTGTATATATATGTGAAGTTGTTAAGGTTGTATGGATCTTATCTTGTAGCCTTTTGCTTTGAGTGTGTGTGTGTACTATGGAAACCCGTTCATCTACTTCTCATGTAGAAAGGCCCTCGAAGAAGTCAAAGAAATCAAAGAGAGCACCCAAGATGGATGATATGAGATTCGACGATGATGATGTAGCCGAGAGCTATGTACGGTACATGGAGCTAGCTCACCACACAAGATGGCTAGATTGGGAGTCCATAAGAAAAATAGGAATGGATGTAGCTCTCCCTCATTGCTACTCTTACATAGGCCTTGATGGAATGCTGAGGTGGGACAACCCACATTATCCCGCCTTGACATCGGAGTTTATGGCCACCTTCAATTGCACTTATGAAGGCGTGGAGGACAATGAAGGCATGATCACTTTCCAATTGGGCAATGAGACACAAGAGCTCTCTCTTAGGAACTTGGCAACCCTCTTCGGGTTTCCTTTTCCAAGAAAGGAGGCCGGCGTGGACAATGGGAAAGTGAACTACTTGTGGAAGCATGTAGCAGGGAAGAGTCAGATGAGGAAAGGAGCCCCCACGACCAAGATTGCTAGCCCTCTTTTCCGGGTTATGATTCGTGTCTTAGGGTGTGCCATCTTTGCACGCCATGAGTTGAGCAAACCCATGAAGGAGGAAGCGATGTTGCTCTATGAGATGTTATTCAACACCGACAAGCCCTTGAACCTCACTTGGGAGTGGGTCAAGATGGTGCGAGACTTCCAAAGAACTTTTTGGATCTTCTTCGGTGGGATTATAGCTCGTCTTGCTATGCGTCTCGAGGTCGACCTCTCCAACTACACACCGGCGCCTAATGGAGTGGAGTACATGAACATCAAGTAATTCAAAAAGGCAAACATCATCAAGGAAAAGGTCCGCATCACCCATCTAGCGCCTCATTCAAACTTTGATAAAGTGGCAATCCCTTTGGGCCCCAAGCTCTATGATCTTTCAAGCTATTACAATTGGTTCCAAGTATGGGCGGGGAAGTCAAACTCATTCGGTGAACCGGAAGGGACAAGGGAGTATCGTCGACAACACATTCGCTTCACCTCTTCCCAACCCACTCCGGATTCCGATGACGATCCCAACAACTTCGAGTTTGCTAGAAGAGAGGCCATGGATATTGACACACCTCCGGAAGAAGATGAAGGTTTCCAAGGTTTGCTAGCCAACCTCCGAGCAAGAGAGCAAGCTCCCACTCTACTGGACCGAGATGCAGGGCACCTCGGGCCCGACTTCCAACAAAGTCGGTCCGATGCCTATCTTCCCGAGTCGGTTCCGAAGTCATTTTGAGCGAGGTGAAGGGAGCGGAGCTAGGCAAGAGCAACCGCACCATGGTGGATACGAAGGCTACGCCCAATGGTATGGTCCCGGCATGGTTTTCCCCGAGCCACAACAACCGGTGGACATGTCGTTTCTAGCCAAGCAAATGGCTCACCTTCAACTCCAACAAGCAAGCATGCTTCAAGAGGCCCATCAAGTCAACCTCCAACGACAACTCATGTTTGAACAACAACAACAACTCTTCCAACAACAAGAAGTCTTCCAAGCTCAACAATAGGAAATGAACCGGAACCTCGCCTACACTAGGCGCGAGGTGGACGACCTTAGGATGGTGGAGGACCAAAGGTGGCAAGTCCAAGAAAGCTTCAACAATTGGATGGCCGGGAATTATCCTTTCTGAGAAGATCCATGGACGCACCCTACACATCAACTCCAACCACCGAACAAGGACCCCTACCAAGCACAAGTGTACGAGAGGGAAAGACATGCAAGGCTCCAAAGAGGAAGTTGCCGTGGGCGCCCTTCCAACTAAATCTAGACATGCCACTCAAGAATAAGAAATTGTGAGCTTTTCAAACTCTTCTCTCTTGCTTTTAGTTTTGGTTTCCTTGTTTGATGGGGACATCAAAATTTTAAGTATGGGGTGGGGGTTAGTTGCTCATAGTTTTATGTGTTTGTTTCTTGTGTTTGTTTGAAGAAATTTGTTTAATTTGTGTTTTGGGATGTTTACTTTTGGAATGTGGTTTGATTGATGAAAAACATGAATGATTGAGTTTGATTTGGTTTGAATGGATGAGTTTGTTTTGTTTTTTTGAGAATTTTTTTGCAAAAATCCATAAATTTTGAAAAATTGTGTTGAAACCAACAAAAAGATTTTGTTTTTGGACTAGGAATCCCCATCTTAGATGTCCGTATGAAAGCTAATGATGATGTGAGCATGTAAATTCCTTTGCATATTTTTGGATGGTTTAGCCTCTAAATGATGTTGCTTTTGATGTGATCATGATATCTTGCTTGTTTTTATTGAGCACATGAGTTCTAGGATAAGTTCTTATGCAACTAAGTATGAGTGATCCTTGTGAGATTGATTTTTGGTCATTTTAGGGATGCTTGCTCATATTTGCATATCCCTCATGTTTCTTGTGTGATTAGCTCATTCATGCTTAGTAAAACTTGCTATTGAGGTGTTTATCTATTTTCCAAGACCGTCATGAGATTTGTCCTATCATTGTCACATTGAATTTAAACTTTATGTTTTTAGCCACAAAAATGTTCCATATCCTACCTTGAAGTTAATCCTTTGTTTGTAGCCCCGTTCTAGCCTAGACCTTTGTTTGAAACTCCTCAAAAATATTATTCCTAGCCTTATATGACTCGACCCTTTTGGGATTGGACTTTAGAGAGAGGTTTGGAGTGTATTTGAAGAGTTGAGATTCTCTTGGGTTTAAGGGCAAAGAAGGGTGTTATGAATAATGTGGGTAGTGCATCTTTGTTGAGTAAAGAGAAAAAAAAGAAAGAAAGAAAATGTTGGAAAAAGAAAGTGGATTGAAAGTAAAGAACTAAAGTGTAAAAAAGTGGTCCGACCGAGTTACAAGGCATATCGGGCCCGACGTATGTTCAAAGTCGATCCAGTGCAAAAGTGTGAAAAATCGAACAAAAAGCCTAAGTGCGAAGATGAAGTGGAATGTTAAGTGAAAGTTTGGGTTGAGAGAAAGAAAAATTCAAATCCTTTTGGATGAGTGTGAAAGTTGATTGTGGAATTTTGGTGAAGTTGGTGAGAGATTAAGAAGTTCATTCCCCATTGTAAGCACCACAAGACCAAAATGATTCCCACCTTGATAAATACCAAAAGTCCCATTACAACCCGGCCGAATGGAACCTCTTTGAGGACCTCTTGCTTGAATATCTATCACTTGTGCTTGATTTTGTGATGACGTAATCTTGCTTGAATATCTATCACTTGTGCTTGATTGTGTTTTCATACGAGGCTTTACTTGAAGATTATGTTTCGGTCTTGCTTACATTGTTATTGCTTGAGGACAAGCAAGTTTAAGTATGGGGTATCTGATGTCTCTCCATTTGGTGGTGTTTTATAGGTTAAATTCCCATGTAAATATGTGTCTTTTGCTCCTTTTCTTGTGAGATTTGTTCCTTTTTAGCTTAGATTCCGATTTTCTATGAGATTCGGAGACTATGCAAATTTGGTGAATTTTGTAGGTGATTTGGCATGATTTGAGGAGATTTTGGAAGGAGACCCGAAGGAGGAGCAAAGCACGAGTCTTAGGAGCGGAAGAGCCGAGCGATCCATGAAGAGAAGCACAAGAAAAGCCAAGAAGAAGAGTGGACCGAGGCTAGGATTGCGGTGCCCAACAACTCGGGCCCGAGATCGACTCATGGAGACCTGGACCGAGGTGTGGCAAATCGGGCCCGAGGTCCCCTCAGTGTCGGTCCCAGTCGGCGAAAGTGAGAATTGGGCTCCAAGGCACACAAATGTGATCTACCACTTTTGCCCCTCTTCCATTTTGGGCATTCTTAGCTTCTAATTAAAAGGAGGAGAAGATTAGAGGGAATTAGACATCATTAGACACCACTAATCACTTTCAAAGGCTCAAGGAAGACTTGGAGAGCAAGGAGAAGGAGAAGAGAGGAGAAGGAAGAGAAAATCGGTGGAGAAGAGATAGATCTAGGGAGAAATTGTGAGTTTGATCTGTTTTGATTTGCACTTTGTTGATTTGGATTAGAGTTTGTGGATTTCCTTTGCTTTGAATGAAATTTGGCTTTGCTTTGATTTGGATGATTGAGACATGTTTGCTTTGTTATTTGATTGCTTGTTACTCTAGCCTTATGGAGTAGATTCCATTAATCTTGTGCTATGGGGGAAACCTCTAGCTAGGTTGGGTTTGAACCCCCAATTCCATAGCCTTAAGTGATTGATCTAGGAACCCACTCTACATAGAGCTACAATCTCTTGTGGAAGCAAGGGATCAAGAGCTTGTGATTGGCAAGAGTGAACGGAAGTGATCGATTGCCTATCACTTGAACTTGCATTAATAGGGAGGTCAAATTCCCTAGGGTTGATGTGTAGAAGTGGCGGGGCCGAGGCGAACAACCTCGATCCTACGAGGATCAACACTTATTGCTAGAATTCGGGTGGAATTACCCACATCTACTAGAGGAGGAACCCAAAAACCCGAGATCTATCTACTATTTTGCAAAGGTTCGACTTACCCAGACATCGGGCCCGACTTACATCAGTGTCGGTCCCGGCCAAAACTCTGTCGATCCACCTCGGGCCCGAAGTGACTTGTGTCGGTCCCGAGTGGTTTCTCTTGTTTTTCCTTTGTTTTAGCTTTTCTTTCCCTTTTCCAAGACTTTTTGGTGCTCTCAACGCATGAACTCCAGAGTATTCAACACCCTACCTTGTACTACTACGGGGTTCGGTTATAAATTACAATTTTGAGACCCTCCGATTCGGACCCGCATCAAGAAGCGTAGAACCTGTTCGGGATCAACGGTGGCAGCTTCAGCACCTAGGTGCGTCCAACCCTGGAAGTCTAGCAGATCGAGGAACTCGGTGCGACCGTTCTCTCAGACGAAGTCGGCATCAAACAAAAGCGGCCTCAGAATTTTCTTGAGCCTCTTCTTTTTGTTGCCGTTGCCGGTTACTATCACATCATCGCCGGCATCTTCCTCTTCTCCTTCTCCTTCCTCGTCCTCATTCTCCTCATCATGAGGAGGAGTGTCTTCTTCATCACAGGCCTCGTCCACTTGGTCATGGGACTCGGCCATTTCTTGGTCCTGAGCATTGGACGCCTCTTTTTTGGACCGGGGCGTCCTCTGTTTGACGGAAATCTTATCTTATCTCGGGAAAATATTCTATCTATTGTATAATATCTATCTAGTTGTATGAGATCTTGTAAATATCTATCTTTTAGACATCCCCTATATATACAATGGGGGGGGGGGTCATGCATTGTACACATTGACACACACATTAATATACATATTCACACACGATTATTCACATACATCAATACAAAATCACACGTTTTCTTCTTCAATTTTTTCGTTCTTTTTGCTTTGTTCTAGCCCAATCTAGGCTAAGGGGTCTTTAATCTTGCTTGATAGATTCCTGGATCAAACAATTTGGCGCCCACCGTAGGGCAGAGAATGAAGTGATTCTGAGCGAAAGCCAATAAACTTTCGATACAGTCGACACCATATACTCGTTTTCACACGATCGGACGACTCCACAACCAGAAAGAGATCCCGGGATGTGCCGCCAGACCTACCGGAGTGACGAACTGCCCGGATCGCACGACGTATGAACAGAAGACGAAGAAGTAATTCCAAATGAAAGCAAACAACTTTCGATTCAATTAACATCCATGTCGGGAGCAAGAAGACAACATCGAGAATCAAGACGATGCTGGAAACGCCCAGCACAAGGAACAATAGGAGAAAGCTCGGGGCGTACAAGATGGCTAGTTATCAACGCCGTCCAGAGATTCTCCGGAAGAAATCAAAGGTACATCGAACTCTTCCACACCGGAGACAACCAATCAGGATCCTATGCGAAATCAAAGTTTTTATACGAAACCGAAGTTTCCAGATATGATCGGAGTTTTTACACGCAGTCGGAGTTCCTAGCCGGAGTTCCTAGATGCGACCGGAGTTTCTAGATACGCTCCAAAATTCTATGACAACGAGAATGCCTCAAGGAGGAGCAGCCTAGGAACCATCGAGATATCCTCAAGGCCGGACCTTGGGGGTGGAAAAAAAAACATCAAGAGGCGTAGCGGCTCTGACACCATATCTTGGCGAAATATAGCGTGAAGCCAGCCCAGATACAACCACGACAAATCGACCTAGACGACCCTTTTGGAGTTAGGATCACGTTCCAGTCCTTCATATACTGACAGGAACCTCATAGAGGGAAGTTCACGACCTTTTGTGACAACAAAGGATCCGTGCTCTCAGGTTATGCGATATCCAGATGACCTAGAAGGGGTTCTACATCTTCAATGCTCAGGGAAGCACCCTTAACCAACACTCTTTTGACTCTCATATCAATTTCTTCATTTTTTTTTGGATCTGATCTGGAGTGTGTATACTCTCCATCCATTATTGTTGACAAATTATCTAGAGTTACTACTATCACATGACACTATTTGAGAACTCATCCAGAACTTTCCTTGTTTCGGTATCTAGACTTTGAAACTGGCTAAGCTTTTCCCTATCTAGTACTCACTTGCTAATTCTTATATCTTTGAAGATTGACTTCTTTACTCATGGCAATATTGTTCTCTGATAAGACCTTAAAGGGCAACCCATGCTAATGCTCAATATGGTTTCCAAGCATTACAGGTGGAATACTTACACATCGACTACGCAAGAAAGGCTCGTGCCAGCACCAGGCACTGGTTATCCATAAAACTTCAAAGTTCACAAGAAAGTGGTCCGAACATAGACCCATGACACTATTTGCCCAACTTTAACCATAAGGCACACGTATTGCTTTTTATACTCTTACTAGATACTCTACCCACATTACTTCTTGAGTAACTTAGCAAAGGCTAGTTTACGCTGCGAAAAATACATTACGGAAGACCTCCTACGAGGGTTACACACCTTGTCCAAGGCATAGTCATCTCAGGGGTAGCTCCCGCTGGGGTGGATCTTTCGCCTATCACTACACGAAAAGTTCCTATCGATAGAAACTTAACACTTATCGCTTAAGACGCGAATAAACGCTAACAAAACGCGTTAAATAGGCACTCTCCACACAGCGAGCAATGGCCTAAGTTCAAACTCCCAATAAGCGTGCATTCTATTTGAGCTAGAAATCTACCAACCTAGATTAGAGATTCCTTAGCCTAGATCGGGCTTGAACTAAGCAATACGAACTCGAGTATCAATGGAAAGAATGCGAAAATTGTATCAACTCTCGTGTATATTTGTATGTATGTCAATGTGTGTAATCGTACAATATGTACGCCCCCCTCTATGTATATATAGGGGCTCCTAAAGATATATCGTTTACAAGATATGTGGATAACTAGATAGATACACGCAAACTAGATAGAATATACCTAAGTATGATATGATTCTCATTACATTGGATAGAGATAAACCTTATAAGATATAATTTAAGTATATCTTATACTTGGACGGGCAAATTGACCTATTTCGTTATTCATTACTCGGTCCTCCTTCTAGAAACACGCCGTTGGGCTTTGTGGATTCTTGCAGGCCGCTTTAGTATGCTCCGTGGGCTTTTGGTTAATAGGGCCCAACAATACCTCTTTCAATTCAAACTTAAAATTTCAAAATTCAAAATTTGAAGTTGGGATTGAACTAAATCTTTAATGGCTGATTTGTTGCCTTGGAAATCGTTGCCTGCATGCTATCATTACTTCCTCTTTAAAACGCTTCACCCCCTCCTTCTTTCCACAGAGGCGTCACTTCAACTTATTGGTGTAGGTACAAAATCTCATGTTCTTCATTTTCGCTCCTCTATTCTCTGCTTCGCCTTCTCTCTTTTTCTGTCATTCTCGCTTCACTTTTCATCCTTCAACCTCGCTTTTGCTTTCCCCTAACCATGGCCGAGCTTCCTCTTTTCGCCCCCTCCAATTCCCTAATGCCTCAAGACCGATTCCTTTGTAACCTCACGCCGGAGGACGTAGCAAGAATCGTCGCCGAGGGATGGTTCCCATCTAGTACTGCTACCCACTGTCCTCAAAACGAGTTAATAGATTGGATCCGACCGGGCTGGATCTGCTTCACGGAATTTCCATTCTCCCTAGGGCTCAAGTTCCCTTTTTGCCCCTTTATTAGGGATTTCCTTAGAGAGTTGGGGGTCTCGCTGTCCCAAATCATGCCTACCACTTGGCACATACTCAGGTGTGTCGACGAACTTGCTTCTAGGAAGGGAATCGTCATGACTGTAAGCGAGTTCTTTATCGCGTATAAAGTAGTTCCCACTAGGCCGGGTAGAATCTCTCTTCACTCTAGGGATACCAAGGACCCCTTGATTCCTGGTGTCAAAAACCCCAAATTCGGGGTGGCAATCCCGTTACTTCTTCGTCAAAAGGCGTTCCCTAGGGGAATTAGGGGAGATATACAAGGACGTTTTCCTAGATGCGTGGAACACTACTCGTAAGAGCCCCATGCTCACTCTTTTCTTGCTTTTGGTCTAGTGTCCATAACCAGACTTGGCTATCTTGTCGATGTATCTCACTAATGCATGTTGTGTGATGCTTTATGCAGTGCCGAAGAACTTCAACACCAGAACATCGAGCGGGAAACTCATCAATCTGTTGTTGACTATGAAGTCTGAGCATCGAGCCCCTAGCAAGGTGTTTAACGAACCAGAGAAGCCAGCCGAGGATTGTCAGCTTCAGAGCTCTAGCCAAGGGACTACGGGATTAGTGGCCTCACCACCTGCAGTTAGAATGTCGAGTTCTTCTAAGCATGCTAATTCTGGTGAGCCTCTGCAAATTGCTCCCTCTGTGTACTTAGCACTTAATTTCTTGATAGAACCTCTATGTAAGAAACTCAATTTATACTTGCGCCCTTCCTAGGTCGGGAAAGGAATGCATCTACTGATGTCATGCTGCAAAGGATGTTGAGATCCCATAGCTCGAACCCTCTTCCCCTTGTGCCAAAGAAAGAAGTTCATCGGGAGTGCCCTTCCCAGAAGCGCAAGCTAGAGACTCCTTCACCCATTGATCTCTCCAAAGAGGACGCCAATGACTTTTGGGACGCTGTTCTAGAGTCTACCCCTAGTGACATCAAAGCTGGGTTCGAAAACATCGGTGGTGAGCAGGCGTTGGTGCAATCAAAGTAGTCTGTGATGAAGGTTAGCTCTTGTGTACTCATGTAATCTTGTTTCGTAGTAAACCGTTTTTCTTGAATCGTGGATATTAATATAGCATTACTCGTAGGCAACCCAAGAGATTTCTCTGGCCGTGGATGTCTACACGAAGGAGATCGGTTTGCTGAAGTCTAGGGAGAAGCATGCGTCTGAGGCAGCGCTTGAGGCTGGTCGTCAAAACCGTGTCCTCGAAGATGCTCTGGGTGCTCACTGAGTTCAAGTTGCCAAATTGCAAGAAGAAGTATTCGTTCAAGCTGGGAAGATCGCCGAGCTTCAGGGAACCGTGGACGCCTTTACCCAGCAAGTCATAAGGATTGATAGTTACTACTCCACTAAAGCCAAGATCGAGGTCCTGAAAAGTGTTGCTAGTGGAGAGAGCGATCGGTGGAACCTAGAAGAGCTGAAGTCCACTTTTGATGCCTTATTCCCCCCCGGCTCTAATCTCCCAGGAGAAGATTTCTTGCCCAACGAGGATTTAGACGATGACACCAATTCTCCAGCCCCAGTGGATGCTTTCCAGCTGTTGGTTCTGGCGACGTGGTTCAGCAGGAGGACAAGGATGAGAACCTTTTGATGGATCGTAAGTCAGTTAATGAGGGCGTCCTTAACTGGGTTAAGGGCGTCCTTTAGTGCAGCGGAAAATAGACTTAACAGAATACAAGATAAGTGGACACGAGTATTTATAGAGGAACCCCACTAAGACCAACTAGTCTTATGGGTAAACCTCTACCTCCGTTGGAGGATTTTCAATAGCCGTCCCTTATCTTATTAAGAGCGAGTCCTTACAACTTAGGCGAGTCGTTACACTTCTCTGAGCTAAGCGTCCGTCCTTAGCCTCACTAGTAACACTCCTTTCAACCTAACAAGTAACCTAACATTCTTAGCTATAAGGAAGCTATCACTCACGTCTCTCACGGTTCGTTGTGAGAGACAAACTACAACTCTAATTGATTTGTGGTTTGTTTTGGATTTTATGTGGTTGGACTTTCTTTCTCTTGCTTCAAGCTCACTTGATCTTCTTGATCTTCGTTCGTGTTCTTGAATGCTTCGGGAGAGCTTGAGAGAAAGTCTTCAAAGTCCACTCTTGCACCCACATGCCGCTATGCATACTCCTTGGAGAGTATTTATAGCGGAAGTGATTCTTGTCCTCTAGAGTCCTCTGAGACTTGGCAAGATCCTCGATCTTTTATCAACGGTGCGATGAGCGTCTTGAGGAGGTCAACTCTGTTGACGCTTGGGAAGCCTCCGCGTGGGTAGGGGACCATTGCTGGGAAAGCGACGTCTTTGGCATTGTCTACACGTGCCCAGACAAAGGAAGCTTCCATCTGAGGACTAAGGCCGGACGATGATGTAATCATGTTGGGGCGGCCTTGATTTGAATTTGAACTTCGTCCGTATTTTGGCGCGCGTCCCTTCTTGATGAGGACTCCGTCCTATCTTGCGCAGGGACTCCGCCAATTACGTTTAGCTTTGGAAGTTCTGGTAACATGCGTCCCTACAGCATAGGGACTGCTGTTCACTTGTTGTCCTTTTCGCTCATGTGCGTCCACTGGACTTACCTGAGATCAAAACTTGGACAACTTATCAAATACATTTGAGTTTGTCATTATCAAAACAAGGGACGATTATTATTGGTTTAGATATTAACGACTGACGTCCTTAATATCGTCCCAACAATTTCCCCCTTTTTGATGATGACAAACTCTTTCAAATAATGCACACAGAAGTAAAGCTTTTAGCATGAGGAACTACACTTTGATTTTCTTTTCAGCTTAGATTGGCATGCAACACATTCTTTTAAGTGCGTTCTATTTTATTCCTAACTAACGACCTTTTGACTTGGCCGAAATTCCCCCTGAACACATGCTTTCTATGATAACTTAAGGACAATCGCATCTCTGCAAAACTATACTTCCCCCTTTTGGCATCATCGAAAAGGAGAACAAGTCGAAAAGCATGCAAGCACAAAGTCATAACTAAAGAAAGGTACGCTTAGACAAAATGAAGCACAAATGTAGTGAATGGCGTTCAGAATGAGAAACGAGAACGTTCATTACAGACATTAACAACAAGTGTTCAAAATGGGGACAGCGTCCCATTGTCTTAACAAAAACTCAAGAAATGATAAATTGTTTCAGGGTTAGAGAAGGGGGAGGTGATCATTTTCTGGGACGCTTGCCAAGGGCTTTGAGGTGTTGCTCCTGAAGATGGTTGTTCTGGGCAAGGAGCTCGTTGTTGCGCTCAAGAAGGTCTGTGTGGACGTGAAGTGTGTCGTGAACCTGCTGAATTAGATCAATCATTATGCACTGGTTCTCGATCATCATGCCCATCAGATACTTCGTAGAGTGCCTTTCAGCCTCATCAGGGACGCTCATACCATCGAGCTCGTCCTCGTCGTCAGCAGCGTCCTCAGCTGGCGTCCCAACTACTTGGACATTTTCAGCTTCGTGATCTCCTTCTCCAGGTTCACCAGCAGCCGCAGCTTGAGCTCTCCTCTCAGCTTTGGCTTTCCTTTCAGCCTCTTTCCGTTCCTTTTCCAGTTGGCGCTTAACGGACGGAAGGGGCTCATCACACCTGAGTTTCCCAACTGGAGGGAGTGTAATTTGCCTGACGTCCCAATGAATGCCAAAGGAACGCTCTTGTTTAGGAGCATAGAGTCCCTGCTGCTTCAGAATTTGCTTGACCAAGCCGGGGAAAGGAAGAGAGTGCCTGCCTCCTGTGCACTTGCCCATGTGTTCCAAGATTACTCGGGGCAAGTTTATCGGCTTGCGTTCCAAGAAAGCGTCCAAGAGAATACTATCAGTGATCTGAACAATGGACTTCTTCTCTTGGCGGGGGACGACCATGCGCACCATGAAGTGATGCGCAAGGACGCCCGTCTTGGTGAGGCAATGAGCAACTCTGTCCTTAGCAGCTGGCTGTCTCCCATTGAATATTCTGTTGAGGATTTCATCTTGGGAGAAACGGCCAAAGTTCTTGCACGGCAGATCGTGCAGAGCATCTTGCGGAGAAGGACGCAGGCCTAGCATTTTGCGGACGGTGCCCTCAGCAACTGAGTACTCGTCCCCATCGATTTCAAAAGTCCCCTGAGGCTTCCCGTTTACTTCTGTGATTTCGAACTTTGAGTAGAAACGGAGAACCTCATCAAGGTCAACATCAGCGGCCTCAGCGCCCAAGTGCGTCCAACCCTGGAACTCAAGAAGATCCAAGAACTCTTGCCGCTGGTTCTCTGCCAGAAACTCGGCGGTGAAGAGGAGCGGCGATAGGATTTTCTTGAAGCGTTTCTGCTTGGAGCCATTGCTCACGATCACTTCATCACCACCATCTTCTTCATCTCCATCTCCCTCCTCTTCCTCAGGTTCCTCATCCTGGGGAGGGGCGTCCTCGTCATCGGAGGCTTCGTTCCGTTGTTCTTGGAACTCAACCATTGCAGTGTCCTCAGCTGTGGACGCCTGTTCTGTGGGAGGCGCGTCCACCGCTGGAGTCCTTGCCAAGGACTCTGTGGGAACGGATGGAGGAGACGTCCCTTGAACTTGAGCAGCTTCTTCGACGGCCGGAGCAGGCGGAGGAGGAGGAGGAGGTTAAGCTCTAGGGGGAGAGGGAGAGGGAGTGCGGAGCTTAGCTTTTGGGGGAGGAGCAGAGGAGGAGCTGGGCGGAACCACTGAGATCGGTTTCACCTTGAGCGGAGCAGAGGGAGGAGGCGGCAGAGTAGCAGGGGTAGCATCCTTGGCCTGGACCTGGACTTGTGGAGCGTCCTTGTCCTGGACTTGAGGAGCGTCCTCTACCCTTGGAGGAGGAGGAGGGAGTTGACGAAGGTCCTGCATACTCGCTTGGATCGCCTTCTCAACGGCTGCTTTCTCTGCTTGCTCTTGTTCTTGGCGCGCCTTCTCCTCTTTTGCCAGTTGAATTTCGGAGAGGCGAATGGCGGCCATTTCTTCATCCGTGACGCCCTCAAGCTGAGCAGAGGTCTTGAGGCGTCGTTTTGGGGCAGGAGGAGGGGAGGAAGGGATTGGCTTTGGTGGGGAGGAGGAAGGGCCTTTAATTTGGAGCGATTTGGACGGAGGGGGAGAGGAAGGCCTTTTCCTTTTTTGAGAAGGGACGGAGCCTGTAGGAGCCACAACAAACTCCATTATATCAGGAAGTAGTTTGGCGAGCTCGTCCACGGTTCCACCAAATGAGTCAGAAATGATTCCTGGCCCCATGAACGGTGGGTTGGTGTGATTGGTTTCTTGAAGGCGGGGCTTGACATATGTGATCATGAAGTAGTGGAGGAGGCGTTGGATTTTAGGAGGATGTTCGTGAGTGGACGCCCTAAGACAAATGTTGGCGAGTGTCCTAGGCTCCTTTTCAAGCCAGTCCTCAATGAGAGGGTCAAGGGGAGGACGGCGTTTGGGTTGAGAGGGGAGCCGGCCAATTGAGCCACTGTAAACAGAGGCTTTGGTGATATTTTCTGGCTCAAGGTCGGGTTTGAAGGGCTTCTCCAGAAATGAGAACCTCTTCGGCTGGGTTTTGGATTGAGAGCGGGATGGTTGTTTTTGTTGAGGAGGTTGGGAGCGAAGGGGTTGAGGAGGGGTGTTGGAGTGGCGGCGCTGGGTGCTTTGAGAGGAGGAATGGTGGCGAGGGGGTTCTTGTCGGCCGGAAGGTCTGCCTCTCGACTCCATTAATGACCGGCCTTTCACCGGAGGAGATCTCGAAGAGCTAGTGTTTTTCGCTGCCGACGAGGGTGAGGGATTCTTTGAGGCTCTTGTGTTGGCCATTTTTGAGATGGTTTAAATAGGGGAGGATTAGGGTTTGGAGAGAGATTTCGGGATTCGGTTGAAGATTTGGAAGATCTTTGAGATTTCTAAAAGTGTGCAAACAGCAGATGAGAGAAGAAAGGTTTTCGGAGTGCACAGGTGGGTATATATAGGAAGAAGACGAAGTTGGACGGTCAGGGGTAACAGGGTCTTTACACACAGCTTCCTCCACCCGCCTTCCCACACGTGGCTTTCTTCTTTGCTAAGGAATACAGCTGTTGAGCACTGTTTGCGCATATCCCGAGATTTTCGCTGACGATTCGTTAAAACGGTTTACCTTCCCAATTTCAACCATTCAAACTTCTCACAACTGCAAAGGACTCTGACCTGACGTCCTTTCAACACACAACACTACACAACACAGAACTGAACCACGGCGTCCCATTCACTGACCTCAACCTCTGTAATTAGAACTCTGTACAGACAACTCTCAGCTCTTAGCACGCGTCCCTTTGATCACTTAGAACCATTTTTGAAAATCAAGCAAGTACGTCCCGTAAAGGTGAAACAAGGAATGCTCATAGGACGCGTTTGCAAGATTCTCGGCTTGGGTAAGCTTAGAGTTCCCATCATTTCGGCTTATGATGAGGGTAGGGTGATCAGGGATACTCTTGAGATGAAAAGCGAAATGAATATCATTCAAGGACACAAGCGAATACACATATCTTAGACTAGCGTCCTTTAAAGATGACTTTAATGCATGACACACCTTAAAACAAGTTCTCAACAAGACATAGCCAATCATGGAGGGAATAATAGAACGGGACTTGATCATTTAAAAGTTATCATCCCCAAGAGCAACCGGAGGTGCTCGTAGGGACGTCTATCAAGTGCTTTTGTGAAAATATCGGCCACTTGGTCCTCAGTCCTAACATGATCCACTCTAATTAATCCAAGTTCAACATTATCACGAAGAAAGTGATGCCTTATGTGAATATGCTTCGTCCTAGAATGATGAACGGGATTTTTGGCAATACTTATAGCACTGGTGTTGTCACACAAGATAGGGACTGTGTTGAGGGACGTACCATAATCTTCAAGTTGGTACTTGATCCATAGGACTTGTGAGCAGCACGAAGCAGCAGCAACGTACTCAGCTTCCGCGGTTGATAGTGCCACGGAGTTTTGCTTTTTGGATCCCCAAGATACAAGGCATGAGCCAAGGAATTGTGCCATTCCTGAGGTGCTCTTCCTATCCACCACATGGCCAGCGTAATCTGCGTCAGAGTAAGCTACCAGGTTCAGGGACGTCCTTCTGGGATACCATAGACATAGGTCATCCCGTCCCTTGAGATATCTGAAGATTCTTTTGACCTCTTGCATAAGGGACTCCTTTGGATTTGCTTGGAATCGAGCGCACAAGCATACAGCGAACATGATGTCGGGACGACTTGCCGTAAGATATAGCAAGGACCCTATCATTCCTCTGTAGAGCTTTTGATCTACACTCTTGCCTTCTTCATCAGCATAGAGGCGAGTGTTTGGGGAGATGGGAGTATCAATGGGTTTTGAAGAGTTCATCCCATACTTCTCAAGCATTTCACGGATGTACTTTTGTTGATGAATCCGCGTCCCATCTTTGAGCTGAGTGATTTGGAGTCCCAAGAAGAAGTTGAGTTCTCCTATGAGGGACATCTCAAACTCACTACTCATCAAGTTCTTGAATTCCTCTACAAATTTCATGTTAGTGCTTCCAAAGACTATGTCATCGACATAGACTTGGACAATTAAGACATCTTTAAGAACTTTCTTTAAGAACAGGGTTTTATCAATGTTACCTCGTGTGTACCCGTTGGACAAGAGGAAGGACGCAAACCTATCGTACCATGCACGAGGGGCTTGCTTGAGTCCATAGAGTGCCTTGTCCAAGAAGTACACATGATCTGGGTGATCAGCGTCCTCAAATCCTGGAGGTTGAGCGACGTACACTTCTTCTTTGAGCTTGCCGTTGAGAAAGGCTGTCTTGACGTCCATTTGAAAAAGCTTGAACCCTTTGTGAGCGGCAAAGGCGATGAGGAGGCGAATGGCTTCAATCCTGGCGACAGGAGCGAAGGTTTCATCATAATCAATCCCTTCCTCTTGCCTATAGCCTTGAGCCACAAGCCTTGCTTTGTTTCTTGACACGCGACCATTCTCATCAAGCTTGTTCTTGTAGACCCATCTCGTCCCTATTATGTTTTTGTTTCTAGGACGAGGGACGAGGGTCCAAACCTTATTTCTTTCGAATTGATTAAGTTCCTCTTGCATGGCCTGAATCCAATCAGCGTCCTGGAGTGCTTCCTTTATGTTCTTAGGTTCAACCAAGGACACAAAGGTGTTGAAGGCACAGAACGCTATGTTAGCATTAAGGGACTGATTCACGGCTGATCTTGTTTGAACTCCTTTTGACATATCTGAGATGATTTGATCCGTTGAATGAAGTCTCGAAAGATGGGATCCCTTATGAGTATCGTCCCTTACAGGAGTACATCTAGGGTCCGTCCAATCAGATTCATCTGAGTCAAACCCGTCGTCTTCATTGAGAGTTTCATAGAGTTCTCCCTCAGGTTGAGCGTCCTCTTCTTGACGCTGTTCTCCTTGTAGGCTTGATTCAGCGACCTCATGTTGAGCTGGAGATTCACTTTGAGATGGAACTTCCTGAACAACACTGGGAACTTCTACTGAGACTTCTTCAGGATTTTGAGTAGCGTCCTTAGGAACATAGTATTTTCCAGAGGACCCGAAATCAACTTCATCATCGGAGTCATCCTGCTGCAGAGGAGATGAGCGTTCTTTCTTACTTGGTTTATCTTTGTGAGAAGAACTTTCTTTGAACACAACATGAATGCTCTCCTCAAGCTTTAGAGTTCGTTTATTGAAAACTCTATACGCTTTACTGGTGAGGGAGTATCCAAGGAATATGGCTTCGTCACTTCTTGCGTCAAACTTTCCAAGTCTTTCTTTATCATTGTTGTGAACAAAGCACTTGCATCCAAAGACTCTGAGATAGTCGATGCGAGGCTTTCTTCCATTCAGCAACTCATAGGACGTCTTCTTCAGCAAAGGACGGATCATGGCTCGATTGATAATGTAGCACGCTGTAGCAATAGCTTCAGCCCAGAAGTACTTGGGGACGCTATTGGCTAAGAGCATAGTCCTTGCCATATCCTCCAGCGTCCTATTCTTTCTTTCCACCACTCCATTTTGTTGAGGAGTCCTTGGAGCTGAGAAGTTGTGAGAGACTCCATGTTGATCACAGTAGGCCACGAACTCTGAGTTTTGAAACTCCGTCCCATGGTCTGATCTTATGGATTTGAGAGGCGTCTCAAGCGCAACTTCCACTTGTTTGATGAAGACTTTGAATGCGTTGAAGCAATCTGTTTTTGAAGCTAAGAAAAGAACCCAGGTGAATCGAGAAAAGTCATCTACAAGGACATAGATATACCTCTTTCCACCATAGCTTAACGTCTTCATTGGTCCACAAAGATCCATATGGAGAAGTTCCAAAGGTTTCTTTGTGCTGACATCGTTCTTTGACTTAAAGGACGTTCTTGTCTGCTTCCCTTTGATACATGCTTCACACTGTTCAATTTTCTCAGGATCAATTTGGGGAAGACCTTTCACAAGATTTCTTTGATGAAGCTTGAGGATTGTGCTTGGTCCAGCATGGCCAAGTCGGCGATGCCAGAGGTCAGCGTCCTCCTTTGACACAGATAAGCACAACTCAGATTTTGGCTTGAACTCCTGATTGAAGATGTAGACATTGTTCTTTCGGACTCCTTTGAGGACGACTTTGTTGGATTTCTTGTTGATGACGAGGCACTCCTTTGAGTCAAATGTGACTAAGTTTTCACCTTGATCACACATTTGAGAGACGCTTAGGAGGTTGAAGCCAAGTCCTTCAACAAGGCTAACATTTGTCGCTTTGATAGACGGATTGAGAATAGCAGTTCCCGTCCCTTTGATCTTTCCTTTGCCCTTGTTGCCAAACGAGACAGTTCCTCCCGTGGCGCTACTTTGGATAGAAGTGAGATGGATCTGGCTTCCTGTCATATGGTTTGAGGCGCCACTATCAATGATCCATGGGCGTCCCCTCACTTCCACCTGCCAAAACAAGGTTAGTGTATGGCGACCCAGGCAAGGTGTTCCTTACCTGGTTCGTTACAGAAATAGAACTCTGGTTCTGGCATGTAGTCACTTATATTCACATCATTTGAAATAGCATGCTTTCTGAAAGAACTCTTAGATCGTCTAGGACGTCTAGGGTTAGCCTTAGGGACGGACTTATCATTTTCAATGTTATTCCTAGCAGCTTTTCCACTTTCAATGTCGTTCTTCAGTTTCAGGCAATCATATTTGAAGTGATCTCCTTTTCCACAGTACTAACACGTCCTATAGTAAGTACCAAGGTAGTACTTCTTGTTGGGACGTTGGATTTTGTTCTTTTTCATCTTTTGAGGGTCACAAACTTTTGAACCTTCCCCCTTAGCAATCTTCTTATAGATCCTATGACTAGTGGAGTTAGTGTAATAGTCCCTTTGACCTTTCTCTCCACTCTCTAGGACTCGAATTCTTTCAAGAAGGTTCTTGGTCTTTTCCCTTTCTAATTCAAGTTCTGAGGTTTTGCTAGCCTCAAAGTCACTAGGGAGAGAGTTCCTAGTGTCAGACTCGTATCCTAGTCCTCTTTTGGCTGGGACAAACACCATTGGTTGAACTACCTCAGTTACCGGGCTCTTCCCTAACACTTTCACCTCTTCCCTAAGCTTAACGTTCTCTAGCTTAAGGCACATCACTTCAGTTTTCAGGGATTTAACTTCGACATACGAGGACTATAGTTGTAACGAAACTGTAGCACAGTTCTCACATTCAACTAGCCTATTTTCACTTTCAAGTTCAAGTTCATCCATTCTATGTTGCATAACAACGCTGATGGATCGTAAGTCAGTTAATGAGGGCGTCCTTAACTGGGTTAAGGGCGTCCTTTAGTGCAGCGGAAAATAGACTTAACAGAATACAAGATAAGTGGACACGAGTATTTATAGAGGAACCCCACTAAGACCAACTAGTCTTATGGGTAAACCTCTACCTCCGTTGGAGGATTTTCAATAGCCGTCCCTTATCTTATTAAGAGCGAGTCCTTACAACTTAGGCGAGTCGTTACACTTCTCTGAGCTAAGCGTCCGTCCTTAGCCTCACTAGTAACACTCCTTTCAACCTAACAAGTAACCTAACACTCTTAGCTATAAGGAAGCTATCACTCACGTCTCTCACGGTTCGTTGTGAGAGACAAACTACAACTCTAATTGATTTGTGGTTTGTTTTGGATTTGATGTGGTTGGACTTTCTTTCTCTTGCTTCAAGCTCACTTGATCTTCTTGATCTTCGTTCGTGTTCTTGAATGCTTCGGGAGAGCTTGAGAGAAAGTCTTCAAAGTCCACTCTTGCACCCACATGCCGCTATGCATACTCCTTGGAGAGTATTTATAGCGGAAGTGATTCTTGTCCTCTAGCGTCCTCTGAGACTTGGCAGGATCCTCGATCTTTGATCAACGGTGCGATGAGCGTCTTGAGGAGGTCAACTCTGTTGACGCTTGGGAAGCCTCCGCGTGGGTAGGGGACCATTGCTGGGAAAGCGACGTCTTTGGCATTGTCTACACGTGCCCAGACAAAGGAAGCTTCCTTCTGAGGACTAAGGCCGGACGATGATGTAATCATGTTGGGGCGGCCTTGATTTGAATTTGAACTTCGTCCGTATTTTGGCGCGCGTCCCTTCTTGATGAGGACTCCGTCCTATCTTGCGCAGGGACTCCGCCAATTACGTTTAGCTTTGGAAGTTTTGGTAACATGCGTCCCTACAGCATAGGGACTGCTGTTCACTTGTTGTCCTTTTCGCTCATGTGCGTCCACTAGACTTACCTGAGATCAAAACTTGGACAACTTATCAAATACATTTGAGTTTGTCATTATCAAAACAAGGGACGATTATTATTGGTTTAGATATTAACGACTGACGTCCTTAATATCGTCCCAACAATTTCCCCCTTTTTGATGATGACAAACTCTTTCAAATAATGCACACAGAAGTAAAGCTTTTAGCATGAGGAACTACACTTTGATTTTCTTTTCAGCTTAGATTGGCATGCAACACATTCTTTTAAGTGCGTTCTATTTTATTCCTAACTAACGACCTTTTGACTTGGCCGAAATTCCCCCTGAACACATGCTTTCTATGATAACTTAAGGACAATCGCATCTCTGCAAAACTATACTCCCCCCTTTTGGCATCATCGAAAAGGAGAACAAGTCGAAAAGCATGCAAGCACAAAGTCATAACTAAAGAAAGGTACGCTTAGACAAAATGAAGCACAAATGTAGTGAATGGCATTCAGAATGAGAAACGAGAACGTTCATTACAGACATTCACAACAAGTGTTCAAAACGGGGACAGCGTCCCATTGTCTTAACAAAAACTCAAGAAATGATAAATTGTTTCAGGGTTAGAAAAGGGGGAGGTGATCATTTTCTAGGACGCTTGCCAAGGGCTTTGAGGTGTTGCTCCTGAAGATGGTTGTTCTGGGCAAGGAGCTCGTTGTTGCGCTCAAGAAGGTCTGTGTGGACGTGAAGTGTGTCGTGAACCTGCTGAATTAGATCAATCATTATGCACTGGTTCTCGATCATCATGCCCATCAGATACTTCGTAGAGTGCCTCTCAGCCTCATCAAGGACGCTCATACCATCGAGCTCGTCCTCGTCATCAGCAGCGTCCTCAGTTGGCGTCCCAACTACTTGGACATTTTCAGCTTCGTGATCTCCTTCTCCAGGTTCAGCAGCAGCAGCAGCTTGAGCTCTCCTCTCAGCTTTGGCTTTCCTTTCAGCCTCTTTCCGTTCCTTTTCCAGTTGGCGCTTAACGGACGGAAGGGGCTCATCACACCTGAGTTTCCCAACTGGAGGGAGTGTAATTTGCCTGACGTCCCAATGAATGCCAAAGGAACGCTCTTGTTTAGGAGCATAGAGTCCCTGCTGCTTCAGAATTTGCTTGACCAAGCCGGGGAAAGGAAGAGAGTGCCTGCCTCCTGTGCACTTGCCCATGTGTTCCAAGATTACTCGGGGCAAGTTTATCGGCTTGCGTTCCAAGAAAGCGTCCAAGAGAATACTATCAGTGATCTGAACAATGGACTTCTTCTCTTGGCGGGGACGACCATGCGCACAATGAAGTGATGCGCAAGGACGCCCGTCTTGGTGAGGCGATGAGCAACTCTGTCCTTAGCAGCTGGCTGTCTCCCATTGAATATTCTGTTGAGGATTTCATCTTGGGAGAAACGGCCAAAGTTCTTGCACGGCAGATCGTGCAGAGCATCTTGCGGAGAAGGACGCAGGCCTAGCATTTTGCGGACGGTGCCCTCAGCAACTGAGTACTCGTCCCCATCGATTTCAAAAGTCCCCTGAGGCTTCCCGTTTACTTCTGTGATTTCGAACTTTGAGTAGAAACGGAGAACCTCATCAGGGTCAACATCAGCGGCCTCAGCGCCCAAGTGCGTCCAACCCTGGAACTCAAGAAGATCCAAGAACTCTTGGCGCTGGTTCTCTGCCAGAAACGCGGCGGTGAAGGGGAGCGGCGATAGGATTTTCTTGAAGCGTTTCTGCTTGGAGCCATTACTCACGATCACTTCATCACCAGCATCTTCTTCATCTCCATCTCCCTCCTCTTCCTCAGGTTCCTCATCCTGGGGAGGGGCGTCCTCGTCATCGGAGGCTTCGTTCCGTTGTTCTTGGAACTCAACCATTGCAGTGTCCTCAGCTGTGGACGCCTGTTCTGTGGGAGGCGCGTCCACCGCTGGAGTCCTTGCCAAGGACTCTGTGGGAACGGATGGAGGAGACGTCCCTTGAACTTGAGCAGCTTCTTCGACGGCCGGAGCAGGCGGAGGAGGAGGAGGAGGTGAAGCTCTAGGGGGAGAGGGAGAGGGAGTGCGGAGCTTATCTTTTGGGGGAGGAGAAGAGGAGGAGCTGGGCGGAACCACTGAGATCGGTTTCACCTTGAGCGGAGCAGAGGGAAGAGGCGGCAGAGTAGCAGGGGTAGCATCCTTGGCCTGGACCTGGACTTGTGGAGCGTCCTTGGCCTGGACTTGAGGAGCGTCCTCTACCCTTGGAGGAGGAGGAGGGAGTTGACGAAGGTCTTGCATACTCGCTTGGATCGCCTTCTCAACGGCTGCTTTCTCTGCTTGCTCTTGTTCTTGGCGCGCCTTCTCCTCTTTTGCCAGTTGAATTTCGGAGAGGCGAATGGCGGCCATTTCTTCATCCGTGACGCCCTCAAGCTGAGCAGAGGTCTTGAGGCGTCGTTTTGGGGCAGGAGGAGGGGAGGAAGGAATTGGCTTTGGAGGGGAGGAGGAAGGGCCTTTAATTTGGAGCGATTTGGACGGAGGGGGAGAGGAAGGCCTTTTCCTTTTTTGAGAAGGGACGGAGCCCGTAGGAGCCACAACAAACTCCATTATATCAGGAAGTAGTTTGGCGAGCTCGTCCACGGTTCCACCAAATGAGTCAGAAATGATTCCTGGCCCCATGAACGGTGGGTTGGTGTGATTGGTTTCTTGAAGGCGGGGCTTGACATATGTGATCATGAAGTAGTGGAGGAGGCGTTGGATTTTAGGAGGATGTTCGTGAGTGGACGCCCTAAGACAAATGTTGGCGAGCGTCCTAGGCTCCTTTTCAAGCTAGTCCTCAATGAGAGGGTCAAGGGGAGGACGGCGTTTGGGTTGAGAGGGGAGCCGGCCAATTGAGCCACTGTAAACAGAGGCTTTGGTGATATTTTCTGGCTCAGGCTCGGGTTTGAAGGGCTTCTCCAGAAATGAGAACCTCTTCGGCTGGGTTTTGGATTGAGAGCGGGATGGTTGTTTTTGTTGAGGAGGTTGGGAGCGAAGGGGTTGAGGAGGGGTGTTGGAGTGGCGGCGCTGGGTGCTTTGAGAGGAGGAATGGTGGCGAGGGGGTTCTTGTCGGCCGGAAGGTCTGCCTCTCGACTCCATTAATGACCGGCCTTTCACCGGAGGAGATCTCGAAGAGCTAGTGTTTTTCGCTGCCGACGAGGGTGAGGGATTCTTTGAGGCTCTTGTGTTGGCCATTTTTGAGGTGGTTTAAATAGGGGAGGATTAGGGTTTGGAGAGAGATTTTGGGATTCGGTTGAAGATTTGGAAGATCTTTGAGATTTCTAAAAGTGTGCAAACAGCAGATGAGCGAAGAAAGGTTTTCGGAGTGCACAGGTGGGTATATATAGGAAGAAGACGAAGTTGGACGGTCAGGGGTAACAGGGTCTTTACACACAGCTTCCTCCACCCGCCTTCCCACACGTAGCTTTCTTCTTTGCTAAGGAATACAGCTGTTGAGCACTGTTTGCGCATATCCCGAGATTTTCGCTGACGATTCGCTAAAACGGTTTACCTTCCCAATTTCAACCATTCAAACTTCTCACAACTGCAAAGGACTCTGACCTGACGTCCTTTCAACACACAACACTACACAACACAGAACTGAACCACGGCGTCCCATTCACTGATCTCAACCTCTGTAATTAGAACTCTGTACAGACAACTCTCAGCTCTTAGCACGCGTCCCTTTGATCACTTAGAACCATTTTTGAAAATCAAGCAAGTATGTCCCGTAAAGGTGAAACAAGGAATGCTCATAGGACGCGTTTGCAAGATTCTCGGCTTGGGTAAGCTTAGAGTTCCCATCATTTCGGCTTATGATGAGGGTAGGGTGATCAGGGATACTCTTGAGATGAAAAGCGAAATGAATATCATTCAAGGACACAAGCGAATACACATATCTTAGACTAGCGTCCTTTAAAGATGACTTTAATGCATGACACACCTTAAAACAAGTTCTCAACAAGACATAGCCAATCATGGAGGGAATAATAGAACGGGACTTGATCATTTAAAAGTTATCATCCCCAAGAGCAACCGGAGGTGCTCGTAGGGACGTCTATCAAGTGCTTTTGTGAAAATATCGGCCACTTGGTCCTCAGTCCTAACATGATCCACTCTAATTAATCCAAGTTCAACATTATCACGAAGAAAGTGATGGCTTATGTGAATATGCTTCGTCCTAGAATGATGAACGGGATTTTTGGCAATACTTATAGCACTGGTGTTGTCACACAAGATAGGGACTGTGTTGAGGGACGTACCATAATCTTCAAGTTGGTACTTGATCCATAGGACTTGTGAGCAGCACGAAGCAGTAGCAACGTACTCAGCTTCCGCGGTTGATAGTGCCACGGAGTTTTGCTTTTTGGATCCCCAAGATACAAGGCATGAGCCAAGGAATTGTGCCATTCCTGAGGTGCTCTTCCTATCCACCACATGGCCAGCGTAATCTGCGTCAGAGTAAGCTACCAGGTTCAGGGACGTCCTTCTGGGATACCATAGACATAGGTCATCCCGTCCCTTGAGATATCTGGAGATTCTTTTGACCTCTTGCATATGGGACTCCTTTGGATTTGCTTGGAATCGAGCGCACAAGCATACAGCGAACATGATGTCGGGACGACTTGCCGTAAGATATAGCAAGGACCCTATCATTCCTCTGTAGAGCTTTTGATCTACACTCTTGCCTTCTTCATCAGCATAGAGGCGAGTGTTTGGGGAGATGGGAGTATCAATGGGTTTTGAAGAGTTCATCCCATACTTCTCAAGCATTTCACGGATGTACTTTTGTTGATGAATCCGCGTCCCATCTTTGAGCTGAGTGATTTGGAGTCCCAAGAAGAAGTTGAGTTTTCCTATGAGGGACATCTCAAACTCACTACTCATCAAGTTCTTGAATCCCTCTACAAATTTCATGTTAGTGCTTCCAAAGACTATGTCATCGACATAGACTTGGACAATTAAGACATCTTTAAGAACTTTCTTTAAGAACAGGGTTTTATCAATGTTACCTCGTGTGTACCCGTTGGACAAGAGGAAGAACGCAAACCTATCGTACCATGCACGAGGGGCTTGCTTGAGTCCATAGAGTGCCTTGTCCAAGAAGTACACATGATCTGGGTGATTAGCGTCCTCAAATCCTGGAGGTTGAGCGACGTACACTTCTTCTTTGAGCTTGCCGTTGAGAAAGGCTGTCTTGACGTCCATTTGAAAAAGCTTGAACCCTTTGTGAGCGGCAAAGGCGATGAGGAGGCGAATGGCTTCAATCCTGGCGACAGGAGCGAAGGTTTCATCATAATCAATCCCTTCCTCTTGCCTATAGCCTTGAGCCACAAGCCTTGCTTTGTTTCTTGACACGCGACCATTCTCATCAAGCTTGTTCCTGTAGACCCATCTCGTCCCTATTATGTTTTTGTTTCTCGGACGAGGGACGAGGGTCCAAACCTTATTTCTTTCGAATTGATTAAGTTCCTCTTGCATGGCCTGAATCCAATCAGCGTCCTGGAGTGCTTCCTTTATGTTCTTAGGTTCAACCAAGGACACAAAGGCGTTGAAGGCACAGAACGCTATGTTAGCATTAAGGGACTGATTCACGGCTGATCTTGTTTGAACTCCTTTTGACATATCTGAGATGATTTGATCCGTTGAATGAAGTCTCGAAAGATGGGATCCCTTATGAGTATCGTCCCTTACAGGAGTACATCTAAGGTCCGTCCAATCAGATTCATCTGAGTCAAACCCGTCGTCTTCATTGAGAGTTTCATAGAGTTCTCCCTCAGGTTGAACGTCCTCTTCTTGACGCTGTTCTCCTTGTAGGCTTGATTCAGCGACCTCATGTTGAGCTGGAGATTCACTTTGAGATGGAACTTCCTGAACAACACTGGGAACTTCTACTGAGACTTCTTCAGGATTTTGAGTAGCGTCCTTAGGAACATAGTATTTTCCAGAGGACCCGAAATCAACTTCATCATCGGAGTCATCCTGCTGCAGAGGAGATGAGCGTTCTTTCTTACTTGGTTTATCTTTGTGAGAAGAACTTTCTTTGAACACAACATGAATGCTCTCCTCAAGCTTTAGAGTTCGTTTATTGAAAACTCTATACGCTTTACTGGTGAGGGAGTATCCAAGGAATATGGCTTCGTCACTTCTTGCGTCAAACTTTCCAAGTCTTTCTTTATCATTGTTGTGAACAAAGCACTTGCATCCAAAGACTCTGAGATAGTCGATGCGAGGCTTTCTTCCATTCAGCAACTCATAGGACGTCTTCTTCAGCAAAGGACGGATCATGGCTCGATTGATAATGTAGCACGCTGTAGCAATAGCTTCAGCCCAGAAGTACTTGGGGACGCTATTGGCTAAGAGCATAGTCCTTGCCATATCCTCCAGCGTCCTATTCTTTCTTTCCACCACTCCATTTTGTTGAGGAGTCCTTGGAGCTGAGAAGTTGTGAGAGACTCCATGTTGATCACAGTAGGCCACGAACTCTGAGTTTTGAAACTCCGTCCCATGGTCTGATCTTATGGATTTGAGAGGCGTCTCAAGCGCAACTTCCACTTGTTTGATGAAGACTTTGAATGCGTTGAAGCAATCTGTTTTTGAAGCTAAGAAAAGAACCCAGGTGAATCGAGAAAAGTCATCTACAAGGACATAGATATACCTCTTTCCACCATAGCTTAACGTCTTCATTGGTCCACAAAGATCCATATGGAGAAGTTCCAAAGGTTTCTTTGTGCTGACATCGTTCTTTGACTTAAAGGACGTTCTTGTCTGCTTCCCTTTGATACATGCTTCACACTGTTCAATTTTCTCAGGATCAATTTGGGGAAGACCTTTCACAAGATTTCTTTGATGAAGCTTGAGGATTGTGCTTGGTCCAGCATGGCCAAGTCGGCGATGCCAGAGGTCAGCGTCCTCCTTTGACACAGATAAGCACAACTCAGATTTTGGCTTGAACTCCTGATTGAAGATGTAGACATTGTTCTTTCGGACTCCTTTGAGGACGACTTTGTTGGATTTCTTGTTGATGACGAGGCACTCCTTTGAGTCAAATGTGACTAAGTTTTCACCTTGATCACACATTTGAGAGACGCTTAGGAGGTTGAAGCCAAGCCCTTCAACAAGGCTAACATTTGTCGCTTTGATAGACGGATTGAGAATAGCAGTTCCCGTCCCTTTGATCTTTCCTTTGCCCTTGTTGCCAAACGAGACAGTTCCTCCCGTGGCGCTACTTTGGATAGAAGTGAGATGGATCTGGCTTCCTGTCATATGGTTTGAGAATAGCATGCTTTCTGAAAGAACTCTTAGATCGTCTAGGACGTCTAGGGTTAGCCTTAGGGACGGACTTATCATTTTCAATGTTATTCCTAGCAGCTTTTCCACTTTCAATGTCGTTCTTCAGTTTCAGGCAATCATATTTGAAGTGATCTCCTTTTCCACAGTACCAACACGTCCTATAGTAAGTACCAAGGTAGTACTTCTTGTTGGGACGTTGGATTTTGTTCTTTTTCATCTTTTGAGGGTCACAAACTTTTGAACCTTCCCCCTTAGCAATCTTCTTATAGATCCTATGACTAGTGGAGTTAGTGTAATAGTCCCTTTGACCTTTCTCTCCACTCTCTAGGACTCGAATTCTTTCAAGAAGGTTCTTGGTCTTTTCCCTTTCTAATTCAAGTTCTGAGGTTTTGCTAGCCTCAAAGTCACTAGGGAGAGAGTTCCTAGTGTCAGACTCGTATCCTAGTCCTCTTTTGGCTGGGACAAACACCATTGGTTGAACTACCTCAGTTACCGGGCTCTTCCCTAACACTTTCACCTCTTCCCTAAGCTTAGCGTTCTCTAGCTTAAGGCACATCACTTCAGTTTTCAGGGATTTAACTTCGACATACGAGGACTCTAGTTGTAACGAAACTGTAGCACAGTTCTCACATTCAACTAGCCTATTTTCACTTTCAAGTTCAAGTTCATCCATTCTATGTTGCATAACAACGCTGATGGATCGTAAGTCAGTTAATGAGGGCGTCCTTAACTGGGTTAAGGGCGTCCTTTAGTGCAGCGGAAAATAGACTTAACAGAATACAAGATAAGTGGACACGAGTATTTATAGAGGAACCCCACTAAGACCAACTAGTCTTATGGGTAAACCTCTACCTCCGTTGGAGGATTTTCAATAGCCGTCCCTTATCTTATTAAGAGCGAGTCCTTACAACTTAGGCGAGTCGTTACACTTCTCTGAGCTAAGCGTCCGTCCTTAGCCTCACTAGTAACACTCCTTTCAACCTAACAAGTAACCTAACACTCTTAGCTATAAGGAAGCTATCACTCACGTCTCTCACTGTTCGTTGTGAGAGACAAACTACAACTCTAATTGATTTGTGGTTTGTTTTGGATTTGATGTGGTTGGACTTTCTTTCTCTTGCTTCAAGCTCACTTGATCTTCTTGATCTTCGTTCGTGTTCTTGAATGCTTCGGGAGAGCTTGAGAGAAAGTCTTCAAAGTCCACTCTTGCACCCACATGCCGCTATGCATACTCCTTGGAGAGTATTTATAGCGGAAGTGATTCTTGTCCTCTAGCGTCCTCTGAGACTTGGCAGGATCCTCGATCTTTGATCAACGGTGCGATGAGCGTCTTGAGGAGGTCAACTCTGTTGACGCTTGGGAAGCCTCCGCGTGGGTAGGGGACCATTGCTGGGAAAGCGACGTCTTTGGCATTGTCTACACGTGCCCAGACAAAGGAAGCTTCCTTCTGAGGACTAAGGCCGGACGATGATGTAATCATGTTGGGGCGGCCTTGATTTGAATTTGAACTTCGTCCGTATTTTGGCGCGCGTCCCTTCTTGATGAGGACTCCGTCCTATCTTGCGCAGGGACTCCGCCAATTACGTTTAGCTTTGGAAGTTCTGGTAACATGCGTCCCTACAGCATAGGGACTGCTGTTCACTTGTTGTCCTTTTCGCTCATGTGCGTCCACTGGACTTACCTGAGATCAAAACTTTGACAACTTATCAAATACATTTGAGTTTGTCATTATCAAAACAAGGGACGATTATTATTGGTTTAGATATTAACGACTGACGTCCTTAATATCGTCCCAACAAACGCTTTCTTCCATGATTCTTTTAATGAGCTTAATAAGTTTGGTTTTGGAACAATTCTCTAAAGAGTTCATCATGGATTCACGAGTTACCTCTTGTTCCTTTTCAGAAGCGTCCTCTTCAAGGACTGGGGCGTCCTCCACAGCCATGTACGCCACTTGCTCATCATCTGAGGCGTCCTCTACGGCTACGCCACTGGTCCTTCTGGTTCTTCATCATCAGAACTCACATTATCCCATGCGGCTTCGCACGCTCCCAAGAGAGCTTTCATCTTCATTTCTTTTGAGTTTAGTCCCGTAGTACACCTTTTAGCAAAGTGTCCTTTCTTGTTACATTTGTAGCAAGTAAGTTCCTTCATCTCTGCCTCTGTATACTTGGGACTCTCCTTTTTGTAAGGCATCTTGTGTTTCTTGGAATCTCTGGCCTTTTTACCCAATAAGCGAGCAACTTTGTGTAGAAGGGCAATCTCTTCCTCTTCTTCCAGCTGTTCCTTAGTCTTGCTTTCCTTTTCTTTCAAAGCTTGAGCACGCATCCTTTCACGATTCTCATTTTTATTTGCTTCCACCATTAGGGCAATATCTCTTTGGTGGCGCAGATACTCAGCGTACTCTGGAGTTGACGTCATCAAAGCAAGATCTGTCTGGGGGTTTCTAGCCAATTCAGCCATATCAGCTTGCCTTCTCGCTTCATAGCCTCTCAGCTTCCCATAGATCTCTTCCATATCCAGGGTTTTGTTGGCTGTGTTCTCCTTGAACGTAGTCCTATCAAAATTCCATTTTCCTGTAAGCCCATCAATGACTACTCCGACTCTGTTTCTCATTGAGACTTCAGCTTCTGGGATGCCTAAATTTCGCATCTTGGTCACAAGAGCTTCAAAGCGGTATGAGTAGTCCTTGACAGATTCGTTAGGAAGCATTCTGAAGGCATAGAACTCTCGTTTGATTTCAAGCTTGACGTCTTCCTTCATCTCTGCCGTACCCACATGGTACTTCTCAAGAGCTTCCCATTGTAGTTTGGCTGTTGCCAAATTGCTAACTCGGGTGGCGTCCCTTTCGCAGAGGGAAGCTTGAAGGAAGCATATAGCCTTAGCGTTTGTTTCCAAAAGCTTGAATTCGTCAAGACCCCACTCGTCCTCTTTGTCTTTCTTGTCATCAGGGATGGTAAGGTCACCCTTCATGATCACTCTCCAGCATTGATAATTCTTACTTCTGCAAAAGTTCTCGAACCGGATCTTCCAGCGGTTGAAGTTGCCGTCCGTCAGACGAGTGGGCTTTACAAAAGAGATTCCAATAGGTTCCATGTCCATCTTGTACCTGCAACTCAACAAAAATCTAGAGCGCCTGCTCTGATACCAATTGATGGATTGTAAGTCAGTTAATGAGGGCGTCCTTAACTGGGTTAAGGGCGTCCTTTAGTGCAGCGGAAAATAGACTTAACAGAATACAAGATAAGTGGACACGAGTATTTATAGAGGAACCCCACTAAGACCAACTAGTCTTATGGGTAAACCTCTACCTCCGTTGGAGGATTTTCAATAGCCGTCCCTTATCTTATTAAGAGCGAGTCCTTACAACTTAGGCGAGTCGTTACACTTCTCTGAGCTAAGCGTCCGTCCTTAGCCTCACTAGTAACACTCCTTTCAACCTAACAAGTAACCTAACACTCTTTGCTATAAGGAAGCTATCACTCACGTCTCTCACGGTTCGTTGTGAGAGACAAACTACAACTCTAATTGATTTGTGGTTTGTTTTGGATTTGATGTGGTTGGACTTTCTTTCTCTTGCTTCAAGCTCACTTGATCTTCTTGATCTTCGTTCGTGTTCTTGAATGCTTCGGGAGAGCTTGAGAGAAAGTCTTCAAAGTCCACTCTTGCACACACATGCCGCTATGCATACTCCTTGGAGAGTATTTATTGCGGAAGTGATTCTTGTCCTCTAGCGTCCTCTGAGACTTGGCAGGATCCTCGATCTTTGATCAACGGTGCGATGAGCGTCTTGAGGAGGTCAACTCTGTTGACGCTTGGGAAGCCTCCGCGTGGGTAGGGGACCATTGCTGGGAAAGCGACGTCTTTGGCATTGTCTACACGTGCCCAGACAAAGGAAGCTTCCTTCTGAGGACTAAGGCCGGACGATGATGTAATCATGTTGGGGCGGCCTTGATTTGAATTTGAACTTCGTCCCTATTTTGGCGCGCGTCCCTTCTTGATGAGGACTCCGTCCTATCTTTCGCAGGGACTCCGCCAATTACGTTTAGCTTTGGAAGTTCTGGTAACATGCGTCCCTACAGCATAGGGACTGCTGTTCACTTGTTGTCCTTTTCGCTCATGTGCGTCCACTGGACTTACCTGAGATCAAAACTTGGACAACTTATCAAATACATTTGAGTTTGTCATTATCAAAACAAGGGACGATTATTATTGGTTTAGATATTAACGACTGACGTCCTTAATATCGTCCCAACACCTTTCGTCGCAGACCCCCTCTCCAGCCAAGTGATCTTTGCCAAATGGCAAATTTGTGATTGCTTTTGATTATCTCTGTGTTAAGTACTTATTCCGGCAATGTCCATTGCCATAAAACTCTAATGCTTGTTTTGAAATGGCCTTCGTGCCAAGACTTATCTTGATGGGGGAAAACGTTGTACCCCTAGTGTAAAAACTTTTAACTCTCTCTTTAACCTTTATAGGCCCTATGCATGACCGTTTTAATTATGTTGCATTCTCGACTGTAGCAATGCTTGCTTGGATCGATAGATACTTGTAGAACAAACCTTAAGGAATAACCCAAAATATGGTCCCTAATAGCATTCAAAGCTTGATTTACAAATGAAATATCGTAACGTTGGGGCCTAACCCCTGCTACCGTCACTTATAAAAAAGTTATCTGGGGGTATAGCTGTTTCCATACTTTGCTATTAATAGATCTAGGTGTCGTACCTAGAAAGCGTTTACTTGACTTACCAATGTGTTTTACTCGTGGTATCTAGAGTGAAACACATATTCAGAGATGATACCCTGAATAGGCTTTGTTGGAAAACTCAGCACCCCTTGTCTTGCGGGGGGCGTTCTTGACCTATACTCTGGAGAGCGTATCCAGAGAAGTATGCTTGTGTTTTAAACAAGTGCGAGAGATTGCAAATGTATATCTCTAGAGTAGGAGTCTAGAAGTGATATTGGTAGATGTAATCTTGATAATCACGTGATTAGTAAAGTTATCGTAGTATGGTGATGCGGTTGTTGGTGAATTCACTACCCCTTGTATTATTTGGAGGAGGATCACCATTGTCTAGAGATTATGTCTAGAAAAGCGCATTTGTCTTTGCTATAAGTGGTGTAGGTACCTAGTGCGTCTTAGCGGTTATTGTTTGTAAGAAACAAGCTTGTTTGTATGAAGTGCTAACGTTAGCTTTGTGATGTCAAATGTTGATAGCGTATCTAGGTTGTACAACCAGGTAGTATGTGTGAATTAATCCGTTGGATGCTAGCATATGTGATCGGTCCGGATGTGGTGGTCAAAATTTAAATTTATAAACCGAACCTCACTTGTAGTAAAGAGGTAGGGTGTCGAACACACGGGAGTTCGTGCGTTGAGAGTACCCGAAAGACTAAAAAGAGATAAAAGAAAGGCAAAACGAGGAAAAACAAGAGAAATCACCTCGGACCGACACTAGTCACTTCGGTCCGAGGGTGGATCGAGGTTGATTGGCCGGGACCGACTTCACACAACGTCGGGCCCGATGACTGGGTAACTCGATTAAGCTAAAATAGTAGATCGGTCTTGGGTTTTTGGGTTCCTTCCCTATCTAGACTTGGGTGATTCCACCCCAATTCAACCAATAAGTGTTGATCCTTGTGAGATCGAGGTTGCTAGCCTTCGATCCCTCCACTCCACACTTCGACCCAAGGGAGTTTTCACTCTCCTTCGATGTTAGGTCTAGTGACGGGTTAGAGATCACTTTCGCTTACTCTTACCAATCACAAGCCCTATGTCCCTTGTTTCCACAAGAGAATTGAAGCTTAATGTAGAGAGGATTCCTAGATCAAGCACTCAAAGGCTATGGAATTGGGGTTTCTTACCCAATCGTAGCTAGGGGATTCCCCCATAGCCTAAGACTATGGAATCTACTCCATAAGATAAGAGTAAAAAGCAATCAAATGGAAAAGCAAGCAAATCTCAATCATCAATCTCAAATCAACCTCAAATTGCATTCAAATTCAAAGGGTTCACAAGATCCAAGTCTTAATTCTACTAAAACCAAAGCAAATCAAATACAAACTCACTAGAACTCCCTCTAGCTCCACCGATTTCCTCCTCTTCTCCTCCTCCTTTCTTCTCCTTGCTCTCCAAGTCTTCCTTGAGCCTTTGAGAGTGATTTGGTGTGGGATTGTTGTTGGATGATCTCTAATCTCTCTCTAATTATGCTTTTCTCTTGATTGGGGACCAAGGAATTCCAAGTTAGAAGAAGGGCAAAATTGGAAGTTCACCACATTTGTGCCTTGGAGCCTAATCTTCACAATTGCCAACTCGGACCGACACGGGACAACCTCGGGCCCGACGTTGGGAACGTCGGTCCTGTGCTCTGGTTGCTCGATCTCGGGCCCGACTTGATGGTGCTCGGTCCTGGGCCTCGGTCCTTCTTCACTTCTTGGTTTTCCTTTGGTTCCTCTTCATTCTTGACATGGCTCTTCCGCTCCTTGACTCCTTTGCTTAGCTCCTCCTTTGATGCTCCTCCAAAACGTCCTCATTTGCGCCCTTTTACCTACAAATCATAACAAACTCGCATAGTTTCTGAATGTTAAAGAAAACTGGGAACTAAGCTAAAAAGGAATGAAACTAACAAGGAAAGGAATGAAAAACACATATTTACAAGGGAAATTAACTACTAAAACACCACCAAAATGAGAGACGTCAGAATACCCCATACTTAAACTTGCTTGTCCTCAAGCAATAACAATGTAAGCAAGACCGAAGCACAATCTTCAAGTAAAGCCTCATATGAAAAACTCAAGTAAGCACAAGTAATAGATATGCTAGCAAGATTACATCATCACACATGATCAAGTGTTCAAGGAATAAAGTCTAATGCAACAAAGCCTCACTTTAGGGATATGAAAATGTGTATCACTCATCATGTGTTTAGGCTTAGCAATGAACACTCATACTCAAAATTCATGCAAGTAAAGACTTTACCATTGAAGCTAATATCACCAATTCCTCCACCTAGAGATGCCTATTACAATGCACACAAAGAATATGAACTTGGCTCAATGGAGGTCCTCAAAGAGGTTCCATTCGGCCGGGTTGTAATGGGGCTTTTGGTGTTTCTCATGGTGGGAATCATTTTGGTCTTGTGGTGCTTACAATGGGGATTGAACTTTCTAGTCTCTCACCAACTTCACCAAATCATTCCACTTTCAATTTCACTCATTCAAAAGACTTTGATTTTCTTTCTTCTTTTCTTTCTTTTTCAACCCAAATTTCACTTAACATTCCACTTCATCTTTGCACTACACTTTTTGTTGGATTTTTCACACTTTTGCACTTAGGATCCACTTGCACTACAACTCGGGCCCGATGTGCACTTTAACTCGGTCGGTGCCCTTTTTTCACTTAAGCATTTTGCTTTCAATCCACTATTTTTTCCAACTTTTCTTTCTTTTTCACTTTAAGCTTCACAAAGATGCACTACCCACTTAGTTTATAACTCCATTTTTCGCCCTTCACCAAAGAGAATCACAACTCTCCAAATACATTCCAAAACCTCTCACTAAAGTCCAAGCCCATAAGGGTCAAGTCATATAGGCTAGGAATCATATTTTTGAGGAGTTTCAAACAAAGGTCTAAGGCTAAAACGGGGCTACAAGCAACGGTTTATCTTCAAGGTAGGATATGGAACATTTTGTGACTAGATGAAACAAAGTTCAAATCAATGTGACAAAGCATAGAACAAATCTCATATTGGTCTTGGAAAATAGATAAACACCTGAATAACAAGTTTTACTTAGCATGCATGAGCTAATTCACACAAGAAAATGAGGGATATGCAATATGAACAAGCATCCCTAAAATGGCCAAAAAAATCTCACAAGGCTCACTCTAGCTTAGTTGCATCAAAACTCATCCTAGAACTCATGTACTCAATAAAGACATGCAAGATATTATATCACATTAAAAGCAACTTCCATTTAGAGGCTAAACTATCCAAAAATATGCAAAGGAATTTACATGCTCACATCAACATTACCCTTCATTGGACATCTAAGATGGGAATTCCTAGTCCAAAAGAAAAATCTTTTTGACATTTTTCACATTATTTTCGAATTTTATGGATTTTTCAAAAGTTTTCTCAAACAAAACAAACAAACTCATCCATTCATGCCATAAAATTCAATCATCATTCAACATCTCATCATGCCACTATCCAAATGAAACATCCCTTAAACAAAACAAGAACACACATGAAACTACACATGGAACTATGAGCTACTAACCCACCCCATACTTAAAATTTTGATGTCCTCATCAAAAGAAATCAAAACTTAAAAGAGAAGAGTAGAGAGAGCTCACAATTCTTTATTCTTGCATGGCACATTGAGGCTTAGTTCGGGGGGTGGCCACGGCGTTGTCTCCTTTGGAGTCGTGCTTGCCGCTCTCGCTCATACACTTGATCGTGGAAAGGGTCTTGACTTGGCGGTTGAATTTGTGGGGCGGGACGCATCCATTGATCTTCACGGGAAGAGAAATTCCCGGTCATCCACTCATTGAAACTCTCTTGGACGCTCCATCTTTGGTCCTCGGCCGCTCGCAAGTCATCCACATCACGTCTCATGTAGGCTATGTTGCGGTTCACCTCATCAAATTGAGCTTGGAAGTCTTCTTGGTGGTGGAGAAGTTGTTGTTGTTGGAAGTTGAGGTTTTGTTGTTGAAGGTTGATTTGGTGTGCCTCTTGAAGCATGCTTGATTGTTGAAGTTGGAGATGCGCCATTTGGTTAGCCAAGAAGTTCATGTCCACCGATTGTTGAGGCTCGGGGAACACCATTCCGGGCCCATACCATTGGGCGTACCCTTCATACCCTCCATAGCTCGGTGGTGCTTGTTGTGCTCCACTTCCTTCACCCCTTTCAAATCGGCTCAGAACCGGATCGGGCAAAAAGACGTCGGACCGACGTTGATGAACATCGGGCCCGACATGAGTTGCACCTCGGTCCAGTAATGTTGGGGCGTGGTCGGTGAGCAAATTGTGGTAACCACCATCTTCTTCTTCTTCTCCATCTCTAGACAACTCCACGTCCATGTCATCTCTTCTCGCGAACTCATATTGGTTGGGCTCCTCTTCTTCGGTGTCCGGGGAAGCTTGAGGAGTAGTGAAACGAATGTGTTGTGCTCGTCTCCTAACCTCAAGTGTCCCCTCCGGCTCTCCATAAGGATTCACATTTCCCGCCCACACTTGGTACCAATTGTAATAGCACGTGAGGTCGAAGAGTCGAGGTCCCAAAGGAACTTGCACCTTGTCGAAGTTGGAGTGTGGGGCTAAGTAGGTAGAAGCGCCGATCACTAGCTTCTCCTTGATAATGTTGGCCTTGTTGAAGTACTTAAGGTCCATGAACTCTACACCATTCGGGGCCGGTGTGTAGGTAGACAAGTCCACCTCAAGACGATGAGCCAAGCGGGCTATCATACCTCCGAAATAGATCCATGAGGAACTTTGGAAATCCCTCACCATCTTCACCCATTCCCATGTGAGTTTCATTGGCTTCTCATTCTCAAACAACATCTCATAGAGTAGCATGGCTTCCTCCTTCATTGGCTTGCTCAACTCGTGCCTAGCAAAGATGGAACAACCCAAGGCTCGGATCATAACTCGGAAGAGTGGATTTGCTATCTCATTTGTCGATGCGCCTTTCCTCATCTCACTTCTTCCGGCTACAAACTTCCAAAGATAGTCAACCTTCTCATTATCAACATAGGCCTCCTCTCTCGTAAATGGGAACCCAAGGTAGGTAGCCAAGTTACGGAGAGAGAGCTCTTGCAACTCGTTGCCCATTTGGAAAGAGATCATGCCTTCACTCTCGACTCCTTCATATGTGCACTTGAAAGTCGCCATAAACTCGGACGTCAAGGCGGGATAATGAGTGTTGTTGCACCTTAGCAAGACATTGAGCCCAATGTGAGTATAACACCGAGTAAGAGCCTCATCCATGCTCATCTTTTGAATAGACTCCCAATCTAACCACCGAGTATGGTGAGATAGACCCATGAGTCGCTCATACTCTCTAGCCACATCATCATCTTCGAAGCGCACATCGTCCATCCTTTGGACCCTCTTGGACGACTTCTTGGACTTTCTTGTTGCTTTCTCCATCCTTGAAGAAGATGCTCGGGTAGTCATGGTACCTACGCACAATCAAAGCAAAGAACTCCAAGATAAAATCTATACAATCACAACAATGTCACATACTTCCTCAACAAACAACTCATCATGCAAAGAGATGACCCCATACTTGTTCTTAACACACTCAATCCACAAAATCCAATCATGCATGAACAAGAAATCACATAACAATGGTCAAGCTACAAGATATATCATGATAAACATGCCATAACCAACAATCAAGCTCATGAATCCCAAAGCTCACACAAGAGAAAGTCGAAAAGCATAGGACCGACCAACCAAAGACATCGGGTCCGAGGTTCTCAACCTCGGTCCGAGTCTTGGACCGACATGCAACATCGGTCCCGAGGTTCTGGGTACCTCGGGCCGGCTCTAATCCGACTTCTCTACCTCTTTTCACTCATAAAACACTCTATCATGCTCCTAAAATCCAAAATCAACCATTTCTCATCATCAATCGAAGTTCTAAGTAGGTGTTAGCAAGAATTAAGCACAAATTTCACAATGCATGCAAATCACCATGGATGCTCAAGGTCTCAGCTCACTCAATCATGGCAAATCTCAAATCTAGCAATGAAAGCATGAAATTCACAAGGAATCAAGTAGAGATTGAGAGTCACATACCAAATTTGGAGAATCAAAGACTTCTAGCAATCAATTTCTTAGAACCCAAATTTCTCTTCTAGATCTAGAAGAGGGATGAAGAACTATGAGACTTTGGTTGGGATTTTTGGCTTATGGATTGATGTCTTGAGGATGCTAGGGGTATGGATCGAGATTTGTTGTGAGATTTGCTTGAGGTTCGAGTATGGTGGAGGTGATGGATCGAATTGGGAGTTTTTGAAGGGCTTGGTATTTTGGGAAGGTGGTTATGAGGGTGATGGGTGTTAGGTATGGGAAAGAAGGCTTAAATGGGGAAGAAGACAAAGTTAGGTTAGAAGGGTATAATAGGAATTTCCACAAATCAAGACCAAGGTTGACCGGCCAAAGAGGACCGGCGTTGGGGACCTCGGGCCCGAGGTACTGGGTACCTCGGTCCTACCCGGTTTGGCTTCCTAAAAATCCTTCGGCTTGGCTAGTCTTTTCCCACGAGTCCTTTTATTATTGTCACCAATACCACACATGATCATGAAGCTCACATATCACACAATTCCACAAAACACATGCTAAAGAGAGATTAGAAAGAATCTAAGCTAAGGCAAAGAAAGACAAACTAGAAACTACGAAAATGAACCTACTAAACTCGGGTTGCCTCCCGAGGAGCGCTTCTTTTAAGTCACTAGCTTGACTTCTAACCTCTACCCTTCAAGGAGGGTGAAAAATGGTGAATTGATCCTCCTTGTCATATGCACCTCCATTCTCCTCATAGCCAAAGTACCACCATTTGTGTTTGATGAAAGGGTGGCCTCCAAATTCTCCATCATTCTTCCCCTCCAAAGTGTAGGTTGGCATCTCTTGCATCATCTCCACTTGTTCTTCATTACCTACACCACAAAAGTCTAAAGAATTTCTAGAGGACTCAATGACATTATAACTCAAGTCTTCTTGTAAATCACTCAAGCAAAGGTAATCATCCTCTAGATCTTCCTTCAAGTCACTTAAACAAATGTAAGAGTCTCCCACATCAAAAGGATATTGATTAGGATACTCCTCATGGCTTGGTGGGCTATCTCCATCCCTTGACTCTTCATGGACTTGAACATTGACCATGTCATGTTCTCTCAATGGTGCTTCTTCCTCTCTTGTGGGTTCCAACTCCTCTCTCTTGCGCTTGGCACTTTCTTCCAACTTCAAGATCGCCAACGCATCCGGTTCATTAAGAGCTTTGTTGAAATGGAACTCCACTTTTTCCTCGCCAATCTCGAAGGTTACTTTCCCATTCCTCACATCGAATTTGGCACCCGCCGTAGCTAGAAACGGCCTTCCGAGAATAATGGGCACCATCGGATCTTCTTTCATGTCAAGAATCACAAAGTCGTCGGGTACAAAATACCTTCCAACTCGAACCGGGACGTCATCTAGAATTCCGGTGGCCTTTGTTGATGAACCATCGGCCTTAGTAAGACTCATATCAACCGGTTCCATATCTCCGAGTTTAGCCCTTCTCCATATGCTCATGGGCATAACCGATATGCTTGCTCCTAAATCACAAAGAGCCTTGAAATTTTGGGATCCAATCCCCACGGTGATGGCAAATCTTCCGGGATCACCTAGCTTTTGAGGTAGCTCCAAGATCTTCACCTCATCTTGCATCTCTACAATTGACCTCTTCTTGCTTAAGATTTCCTTCAAGAACTTTGCATAGGATGGCATCTCACTTAGAGCATCGGTGAACGAAATATTGATGTTCAAGCCTTGTAAAAGCTTCAAGAACCGCTTGAACTTGCCCTCAACAATCTCCTTGGGCTTCTTCAAAGGATATGGAAGAGTTGTGCCACCTTGCTTCTTGCTTGGGTCCACCTCTTTGGACCGATCTTGGCTTCTCTCCACATCTTCAGCTTGGACCGACTTTGGTATGGCTTCGGGACCGACTTCAGGAACCTCGGTCTTGGGGCAGAGGTTTTCTGGGAACGTCGGGCCAACATCAGGGCAAGTCGGGCCCGAGTTCTGCTCTACCTCGGTCCAACTCAGGGGACCTCCTCCGTCTACTGGATCGATGTCTGGGCACGTCGGGCCCGAGGTGCTGGGCAACTCGGTCCGACCCTCTTCTCTTGTCCTTGGCACTTGTGGCTCGGGCAAACTCCGTCCACTCCTCAATCCTATGGCTCGAACTTCATTTTGTTGTTGTTGAGCACGGGGATTCTCCTCGGGTCGGCCCGGGAGTCTCCCTTCTTCTCTTGGAAGTTGGTTTGCCATGTGAACAAATTGGTTGTCCACTTGTCTTCTCCACACACCAAACTCCTTGAATTGGGTGCCCATGTCATCAAATCTTCTCTCTATGTTGGTGACTTGATTTTTCAAATCTTGAGCCCATTGTGGTAGTTGCTCATAGAATCCCGGAGGTCGGTATGGTGGTGGTTGGGCCCTTGGCTCGTTTTGGTTGAAGTTGTTGTTGTAGCCACTAGCTTGGCCTTGGTTCCACCTTCCTCCATTGTTGAAATTGGCTCTCCCTCCGAAGTTCCTTTGAACATAGTTGGCCTCCTCAATTTGCTCGGCCAATCGGACTTGGCGCTCATTTGGGCACTCTTGGGCTCCATGCTTCAAAGAACCACACTCTTCACAAGCTCTTGTGTTTTGTTGGAGATGAACCATCTTCCTCCTCATCTTGTTTAACTCATCCTCCAAGAATTGAATCTTCACATCTTTGTCCACCTCTTCACTTTTTGGATCGTAGAGCCTCTTCGGACCGTCTCCATGGACTCTCACTTCCTTGTTCACTTGATTGACTCCATACATGGCCTTGTAATCGGAGAGCTTGTCTAGCAACTCCCACGCTTGCTCCGGAGGCAAGTCAATGAACCCACAATCGGTATGAAGGTTCAATTTATCCTTGGTGGCGGGGTTGATTCCTTGGAAGAAAATGTCTTGAAGGACATAAGGTTGTTGCCCATGCGTTGGACACGCCCTTAACATCTCTTTGAACCGGTCCCATGCCTCGAAGAGTGGCTCGTGAGCTCCTTGTTGAAAGCTTGCTATCTTCCTTCTAAGCTCCGTCGTCTTGGTGGGCGGAAAGAACTTCATCAAGAATGCTTCATTGAGAGCCTCCACGATGTGATGGAACGAGGTGCTTGACTCTCCAACCAATGCAATGCCTTGCCTCCCAACGACCACTTGAAGGCTTTGAGTAGCACGTACTCAAGTGTCTCATCATCCGTCGAGATGGTCTCACATAGGTCCTTGAATTGCTTCACATGCTCGATCGGGCACTCATTCGGTTTCCCTTGGAATTGCTCTCTCTTGATGAGTGAGATAAATTGAGTTTTGATCTCAAAATTCTTTGACACCTCCGGCAAGACGATGGCCGGTTCGGGCACCTTCAACTCCGGATGCATGTATTGTCTAGCATTCCGGGGTTGAGTGTTGATTTGAGCCTCCAACCTCATCCTTTGCTCACGCTCTCTCCTAGCCTCGGCATCTCGGTTCGCCATTTCAAGTTGCATTCGATCCATGTCGGCTCTCATCCTTTCAACCTCCTCATCACGGGCTTGATCCGCCATCCTCTTCTTCTTTCGGGCTTGCTTTAGAATACTCTTCGGGTCACACACAAAATCAAGCTCAAGTGTTCCTCGGACGGAACGAGCTCGCATGCACCTACAATCAAAGACACAAACAAAACCGAATCAAAACAAACAAGGGGTTTGGGCTAGTCCCTCACCCAAATCACTACCAAATCAAAGACTCAACAAAAGATGGGTACCTCAAACAAGTAGAACTCCCCGGCAACGGTGCCAAAATTCTGATCGGTCCGGGTGTGGTGGTCAAAATTTAAATTTATAAACCGAACCTCACTTGTAGTAAAGAGGCAGGGTGTTGAACACACGGGAGTTCGTGCGTTGAGAGTACCTAAAAGACTAAAAAGAGATAAAAGAAAGCCAAAACGAGGAAAAACAAGAGAAATCACCTCGGACCGACACTAGTCACTTCGGTCCGAGGGTGGATCGAGGTTGATTGGCCGGGACCGACTTCACACAACGTCGGGCCCGATGACTGGGTAACTCGATTAAGCTAAAATAGTAGATCGGTCTTGGGTTTTTGGGGTCCTTCCCTAACTAGACTTGGGTGATTCTACCCCAATTCAACCAATAAGTGTTGATCCTTGTGAGATCGAGGTTGCTAGCCTTCGATCCCTCCACTCCACACTTCGACCCAAGGGATTTTTCACTCTCCTTCGATGTTAGGTCTAGTGACGGGTTAGAGATCACTTTCGCTTACTCTTACCAATCACAAGCCCTATGTCCCTTGTTTCCACAAGAGAATTGAAGCTTAGTGTAGAGAGGATTCCTAATCAAGCACTCAAAGGCTATGGAATTGGGGTTTCTTACCCAATCCTAGCTAGGAGATTCCCCCATAGCCCATGTTGGGACACTATCAAGAACGCCCTCGTACTTGGTAGTGTGTCCACAACCGTCCCTTAGTTTTGATATGACAAACTCACTTTGATTCTAATAAAGATTGTCCAAGTGTTCAGGAACGCTAGTGACAAAAGGACAACAAGTGTGTATGGGCGTCCCATAGGCTTTGGGACGCTAGCTAACAGGAAGTAAGGACCGACCAGAGACTACTTGAGTAAGGACGCAGTCCCAAGCAAGTAGGAACGCAAGCAGAGCATCCTTACTCTATAGCCGACAGGATGACATCACTCGACAATACTTGATCATCCAAGGACACGTGGAGACCGATCCTGTAGCGGAGTCCAACACTACGTGGCGGACGATCCTGTTGCAGAGTCCATCAACACGTGGCGGCCGATCCTGTAGCGGAGTTCATCATCTACAGCTGGATACAGGAAGCTTCCTCACCACCGCCTTACTACGTGGAGGAAGATCCTGTAGCCACGTCCTCGAAGGGCATGATCGTCCCAAGAGAAAGACGCCCTTCCCCAAGTCCTATAAATAGCCCCAAGGCATTTATTGTGACGTGAACGCTTTCATGAATATTCAGAGAGATTCAGAGGAAAGCGACTCACTCAAGAACACGAAGAACTAACTCAAGAACTCAAGAACAGTGCTAGAACTTGTGTTAGATCGAGTGAGACTTGTAAACAAATCACAAAAACAGTTTGTAATAGAAAACCCAAAAGAGAGAGAGAGTTCTGCGAAGTACTGCAGAACGTAGGGATAGAGTCCTTTAGTAGATTGAACCAGCTTAAGTTGTAGGCTTAGAGGAGTCCTTTACTAGTGGACTTAGGGAAAAGCTAAGTACCAAAGAACTGTAAAGACTCGCCAGTACAACTGTAAGGACGTTCAATATAAAGGAAAGAACTATTCAAAAATCCTCCAAGGAGGTAGAGGTTTACACTCAAGGACTACTTGGTCTTGAGTGGTTCCTCTATAATTCACTGCGTTCATCTATTAACTTGTTTAGTTTTATTCCGCTGCATTACTCAAGGACGCCCCTACACCTCATAGGGACGCCAGACCAAAGGACGCCTTTACTCCAGTAAAGGACGTCCCTCAGTACTAACGATCCAACAATTGGTATCAGAGCAGGCGCTCTAGATTCTTACTGAGTTGCAGGTTAAAGATGGACATGGAACCGATTGGAATCTCTTTTGTGAAGCCTCCGCGCCTAACGGACGGCAACTTCAACCGTTGGAAAATAAGATTTGAGAACTTTGTAAGGAGTCAGAACTATCAGTGCTGGAAAGTAATCATGAAAGGTGACCTTGCCGTTCCTGCTGATAAGAAGGACAAAGAGGACGAGTGGGGTCCTGATGAATTCAAATTGATGGAAACAAATGCAAAGGCTATGTGCTTCCTTCAAGCGTCTCTTTGCGAGAGGGACGCCACCAGAGTTAGCAATTTGGCAACTGCCAAACTATAGTGGGAAGCTCTTGAAAAATTCCACGTAGGAACTGCTGAGATGAGGGAAGACGTTCAGCTTGAAATCAAGAGAGAGTTCTATGCTTTCAGAATGCTCCCCAATGAAACTGTGAATGACTATTCATACCGTTTTGAACAACTGGTTACCAAGATGAGGAACCTGGGCGTTCTTGAAGCTGAAGTTTCAATGAGAAACAGAGTGCAAGTGGTCATAGACGGTTTAACAGGAAAGTGGAACTTTGATAGAACCACGTTCAAGGAGAATACAGCTAACAAGACTCTTGACATGGAAGAGATCTACGGGAAGCTAAGAGGATACGAAGCAAGACGGAACTCCGATTTGGCTGAGCTAGCAAGGAATCCTCAAACAGATCTAGCATTGATGACATCAACACCAGAGTACGCTGAGTATCTTCGTCGTCAACAAGAACTCGCTATGATGGTGGAAGCCAATAAGAATGAGAACCGTGAAAGGATGCGCATTCAAGCATTGAAAGAGAAAGAAAGCAAGACTAAGGAACAACTTGAAGAAGAGGAAGGACTTGTTCTCTTTAACAAAGTTCTGCGTTCTTTTGGCAAAAGAAACAAACAAATCAACAAACACAAGATGCCTTACAAGAAGGAGAGTCCCAAGTATACTGAGGCAGAGATGAAAGAACTTACTTGTTACTAATGTAACAAGAAAGGACACTTTGCCAAAAAGTGTACAACGGGAATGTCCGCAAAAGAAATGAAGACAAAAGCACTCATCGGAGCGTTCACATCTGCATGGGATAATGGTAGCTCTTCTGATGACGATGATGATGAAGAACCTGATGAGCAAGTGGCGTACATGGCCATGGAGGACGCCACAGTTCTTGAGGAGGACGCTCCGAAATCTGAAAATGAGGTAACCCGTGAGTCTATGATGAGTTCCTTAGAAAATTGCTCTAAATCCAAGCTCATTAAACTTATTGGAAGAATCATGGAAGAAAGTGTTATCATGCAACATAGAATGGATGTACTTGAACTTGAAAATGAAAATATTGTGGTTGAATGTGAAAACTGTAGTTCAATGACCATTCAATTAGAGTCCTCATGTTAAGAAACTAAGTCCCTAAAAACTGAAATCATGTGTCTCAAACTTGAGAACGCTAAGCTTAGGGAGGAAGTGAAAATGATGGGTAAGAGTCCCATAGTTGAAGAAGTTAGACCAATGGTTTTCGTCCCAGCTAAGAGAGGTCTAGGTTATGAATCTGACACTAAGAACTCTCTTCCTAGCGATTTTGAGGCTAGCAAAACTTCTGAACTTGAACTTGAAAGAGAGAAAACTAAGAATCTCCTTGAAAGAATTAGAGTCCTTGTTGGGACGCTATCAAGAACGCTTGCGTACTTGTTAGTGTTCCACACAACCGTCCCTTAGTTTTGATATGACAAACTCACTTTGATTCTAATAAAGTTGTCCAAGTGTTCAGGAACGCCAGTGATCAAAAGGACAACAAGTGTGTATGGGCGTCCCATAAGCTCAGGGACGCTAGCTAACAGGAAGTAAGGACCAGCTAGAGACTACTTGAGCAAGGACGGAGTCCCAAGCAAGTAGGAACGCAAGAAAGGAGTCCTTACTCACTAGCCGACAGTATGACATCACTCGACAATGTTTGATCATCCATCAACACGTGGCGGCCGATCCTGTAGCGGAGTTCATCATACACAGCTGGATACAGGAAGCTTCCTCATCACCGCCCTACTACGTGGAGGAAGATCCTGTAGCCACGTCCACGAAGGGCATGATCGTCCCAGCGAAATGACGCCCTTCCCCAAGTCCTATATATAGCCCCAAGGCATTTATTGTGACACCAACGCTTTCAGGAATATTCAGAGAGAATCAGAGAGAAAGCGACTCACTCAAGAACACGAAGAACTAACTCAAGAACTCAAGAACAGTACTAGAACTTGTGTTAGATCGAGTGAGACTTGTATCCAAATCACAAAAACAGTTTGTAAGAGAAAATCCAAAAAGAGAGAAAGAGAGTTCTGCGAAGTACTGCAGAACGTAGGATTAGAGTCCTTTGATAGATTGAACTCGCTTAAGTTGTAGGCTTAGAGGAGTCCTTTACTAGTGGACTTAGGGAAAAGCTAAGTGCCAGAGAACTGTAAAGACTCGCCAGTACAACTGTAAGGACGTTCAATATAAAGGAAAGAACTATTCAAAAATCCTCCAAGGAGGTAGAGGTTTACACTCAAGGACTACTTGGTCTTGAGTGGTTCCTCTATAATTCACTGCGTTCATTACTTACCTGTTTAGTAATTAATTTCCGCTGCATTACTCAAGGACGCCCTTACTCCTCGTAGGGACGCCTAACCTAAGGACGCCTTTACCAAAGTAAAGGACGTCCCTCAGTACTAACGATCCAACAATTGGTATCAGAGCAGGCGCTCTAGATTCTTACTGAGTTGCAGGTAAAGATGGACATGGAACCGATTGGAATCTCTTTTGTGAAGCCTCCGCGCCTGACGGACGGCAACTTCAATCGCTGGAACACAAGGTTCGCGAATTTCTGCAGAGGTCAAAATTATCAATGCTGGAAGGTCATTATGACAGGAGATCTAAAGGTGCCCGCTGACAAAGCTGATAAGGAGGACGAGTGGGGTCCTGACGAGTTCAAATTGATGGAAACCAACGCAAAAGCCATGTGTTTCCTTCAAGCATCCCTATGTGAAAGGGACGCCACTCGAGTTGGTAACTTGCCAACGGCTAAACAACAGTGGGACGCCCTGGAGAAGTTTCATGTAGGAACAGCTGAAATGAAGGAGGACGTCCAGCTGAAAATCAAGAAGGAGTTCTATGCTTTTAGTATGCTGCCAAATGAGTCGGTGAACGACTACTCATATCGCTTTGAGGCCCTTGTCACCAAGATGAGGAACTTGGGCATCCCAGAAACAGAAATCTCCATGAGGAATAGAGTTCAAGTGGTCATTGATGGTTTGACCGGAGTCTGGAACTTTGACAGGACAACGTTCAAAGAAAATACAGCCAACAAAACTCTAGATATGGAAGAAATCTATGGGAAGCTCAGGCAGTACGAGGAAAGAAGAATTTCTGATATGGCTCAGCTTGGACAGAATCCTCAAACTGATCTTGCTTTGGCGTCCACAACACCAGAGTACGCTGAGTACCTTCGGCGTCAACAGGAAATCGCTGTGATGGTGGAAGCCAACAAAGCTGAGAACCGCGAGAAGATGCGCGTTCAAGCCTTAAAGGAAAGAGAAAGCAAGTCTAAAGAACAGCTGGATGCAGAAGAAGAAGTTGCTCTCTTTAACAAAGTTCTCCGTGTTTTTGGCAAAAGGAACAAACATGTCAATAAACACAAGATGCCCAAGAAGGAAAGCCGCAAGTACTCTGAGGCAGAAATGAAGGAACTCACATGTTACAAGTGTAACATGTAACAGGAAAGGGCACTTTGCTAAGAAGTGTACATCAGGAATGTCTGCTAAAGAGATGAAGACGAAAGCTCTCATTGGAGCGTTCGCCTCTACATGGGACAATGGGAGTTCTTCCTCTGATGATGATGATAATGAAGAACCCGATGAACAAGCATACATAGCCCTTGGGGACGCATCTGGTGGTGAACAAGTAGCTTTCATGGCTATGGAGGACGACACAGTTGTTGAACAGAACGCTTCGAAATCTGAAAATGAGGTAACCCGTGAGTCTATGATGAGTTCATTAGAAAATTGTTCTAAATCCAAGCTCATTAAACTTATTGGAAGAATCATGGAAGAAAGTGTTGTCATGCAACATAGAATGGATGAACTTGAACTTGAAAATGAAAATATAGTGGTTGAATGTGAAAACTGTAGTTCCATGACTATTCAACTAGAGACCTCTTGTGAAGAAACTAAGTCCCTAAAAACTGAAATCATCTGTCTCAAACTTGAGAACGCTAAGCTTAGGGAAGAAGTTAAAGTGATGGGTAAGAGTCCCATAGTTGAAGAAGTGAGACCTATGGTCTTCGTCCCAGCTAAGAGAGGTCTAGGTTATGAATCTGACACTAAGAACTCCCTTCCTAGTGATTTTGAGGCAAGTAAAATTCCTGAACTTGAACTTGAACGGGAGAAAACCAAAAATCTTCTTGAAAGAATTAGAGTTCTAGAGAGTGGAGAATTAGGAAAGGAAGACTACTACACTAACTCCACCAGTCATAAAATTTACAAGAAGATTGCTAAAGGGGACGGTTCAAAAGTTTGTGATCCTCAAAAGATGAAAGAAAACAAGATTCAGCGTCCCAATAAGAAGCACTACCTTGGTACTTACTATAGGACGTGTTGGTACTGTGGACAAGGGGATCACTTCAAATATGATTGCTTAAAACTCAAAGAAGATGTTGAAAATGGAAAAGCTGCTAGGACTAACAACGAAAATGCTAAGTCTGTTCCTAAGGCTAATCCTAGGCGTTCTAGACGCTCTAGGAACTCTTTCCGTAAGCATGCTATTTCAAATGATGTGAATATTTATGACTACATGCCAAAACCAGAGTTCTATTATTGTAACGAACCAGGTAAGGAACACCTTGCCTGGGTCGCCAAACACTAACGTTCTTATGGCAGGTGGAAGTGAGGGGACGCCCATGGATCATTGATAGTGGCGCCTCAAATCATATGACAGGAAGCCAGATCCATCTCACTTCTATCCAAAGTAGTGCCACGGGAGGAACTGTCTCGTTTGGCAACAAGGGCAAGGGAAAGATCAAAGGAACGGGAACTGCTATTCTCAACCCGTCCATCAAAGCAACAAATGTCAGCCTTGTTGAAGGACTTGGCTTCAATCTTCTTAGCGTTTCCCAGATGTGTGATCAAGGTGAAAATCTAGTCACTTTCGACTCAAAGGAGTGCCTCGTCATCAACAAGAAATCAAACAAAGTCGTTTTCAAAGGAGTACGCCAGAACAATGTCTACATCTTTAACCAGGAGTTCAAGCCTAAATCAGAGTTGTGTCTATCTGCTTCAAAGGAGGACGCTGATCTATGGCATCGCCGACTTGGCCATGCTGGACCAAGCACAATCCTTAAGCTACACCAGCGAAATCTTGTGAAAGGACTTCCCCGAATTGATCCTGAGAAAGTTGAACAGTGTGAAGCTTGCATCAAAGGGAAGCAAACAAGAACGTCTTTCAAATCCAAGAACGAAGTAAGTACAAAGAAGCCTTTGGAACTGCTCCATATGGATCTTTGCGGACCAATGAAGACGTTGAGCTACGGTGGAAAGAGGTACATTTACGTTCTTGTAGATGATTTTTCTCGATTCACATGGGTTCTTTTCTTGGTGTCCAAAGCAGATTGTTTCAATGCGTTCAAAGTATTCATCAAACAAGTGGAAGTTGCTCTTGAGACGCCTCTCAAAGCCATAAGGTCAGACCATGGAACGGAGTTCCAAAATTCAGAGTTCCTGGCCTACTGTGATCAACATGGAGTCTCTCACAATTTCTCAGCTCCAAGAACGCCTCAACAAAATGGAGTTGTGGAAAGAAAGAATAGGACGCTAGAGGATATGGCAAGAACTATGCTCTTAGCAAATAGCGTTCCCAAGTACTTCTGGGCGGAAGCTATTGCTACAGCGTGTTACATCATCAACCGTGCCATGATCCGTCCTTTGCTAAAGAAGACGTCCTATGAGTTGTTGAATGAAAAGAAGCCTCGCATTGACTATCTCAGAGTCTTTGGTTGCAAATGTTTCGTTCACAACAATGATAAAGAAAAACTTGGAAAGTTTGATGCAAGGAGTGATGAAGCCATATTCCTTGGGTACTCTCTTACTAGCAAAGCATATAGAGTCTTCAACAAAAGGACTCTAAAGCTTGAAGAGAGTATTCATGTTGTGTTCAAGGAACGTTCTTCTCACAAAGAAAAGCCAAGTAAGAAAGAACGCTCCTCTTTACAACAACGGGACGACTCTGAAGATGAAGCTGAAGATTGGACCTCTGGAAAATACTATGTCTCTAAGGAAGCGTCTCCAAATCCTGAAGAAGTCTCAGTGGACGCTCCCAGTGTTGTTCAAGGAGTCCCATCTCATAGTGAATCCCCAGTTCAACAAGATGTAGCTGAATCAAGTCAACAAGGCGAACAACGTCAAGGTGTGGACGCTCTCTCTGAGGGGGAACACATTGAGGACGATGCTCAAAGTGATAGTGATGATTCAGATGGCGACATTCATCCAAGATTTGCTCATTTGTTTCAAAGGGAGTCCCGCTTCTCTAGGGACCACCCAACTTCTCAAATTGTCTCAGATCCTTCTCAAGGCGTTCAAACAAGGTCAGCTGCAAACAAGTCTCAAAGTGCAAATTTAGCGTTCTGTGCGTTCAATGCCTTTGTCTCTATGGTGGAGCCAAAGAATATCAAAGAAGCACTCCAGGACGCTGATTGGATTCAAGCAATGCAAGAAGAACTCAATCAGTTTGAAAGGAACAAAGTTTGGACTCTCGTCCCACGTCCCAAAGGCAAAAATATCATAGGAACGCGATGGGTGTTCAGAAATAAGCTTGATGAGAGTGGACGTGTGTCAAGAAACAAGGTAAGACTGGTGGCTCAAGGATTCAAGCAAGAGGAAGGCATAGACTATGATGAGACCTTTGCTCCTGTTGCTAGAATTGAGGCCGTTCGTCTCCTTATTGCCTTCGCCGCTCACAAAGGATTCAAGTTATTTCAGATGGACGTCAAGACTGCCTTTCTCAATGGAAAGCTAAAGGAGGAAGTGTATGTTGCTCAGCCGCCTGGCTTCGAGGACGCCTCTCACCCAGATCATGTGTACTACTTGGACAAAGCGCTCTATGGACTCAAGCAAGCCCTTCGTGCATGGTACGACAGGTTTGCGTCCTTTCTTTTGTCTCATGGGTACACTAGAGGTTCAATTGATAAAACTTTGTTTATAAAGAAAGTTCATAAGGACATTTTAATTGCCCAAGTCTATGTTGATGATATAGTCTTTGGTAGCACTAACATGAAACTTGTAGATGAGTTCAAGTCCTTAATGAGTAGTGAGTTTGAGATGTCCCTCATTGGAGAACTCAATTTCTTCTTGGGACTTCAAATCAATCAACTCAAGGACGGGACGCGGATTCACCAACAAAAATATGTCCGTGAAATGCTTGAGAAGTACGGGATGAATACGTCCAAGCCCATGGCAACACCTTGTTCTCCCAACTCGTGTCTTTACGCAGATGAACAAGGGAAGGACGTTGATCAAAAGCTTTACAGAGGAATGATTGGCTCTTTGCTCTACTTGACCGCAAGCCGTCCCGACATCATGTTTGCCGTTTGCTTGTGTGCACGCTTCCAGGCGAATCCAAAGGAGTCCCACATGCAAGAAGTCAAGAGGATCTTTCGCTACCTCAAAGGACGCGATGATCTTTGCCTTTGGTACCCCAGGAAGACGTCCTTCAAGCTTGTTGGCTACTCGGACGCTGATTATGCGGGTCATGTAATTGATAGAAAAAGCACCTCAGGAATGGCACAGTTCCTTGGTTCATGCTTAGTCTCTTGGGGATCTAAGAAACAGAACTCTGTGGCGCTTTCAACCGCGGAAGCCGAGTACGTTGCTGCTGCCTCGTGCTGTTCACAAGTTATCTGGATCAAATATCAACTAGAGGACTACGGTATCAATCTTGAAACTATTCCCATTCGTTGTGATAACACAAGTGCTATTGAAATTTCTAAGAATCCTGTTTTTCATTCACGCACAAAGCATATTCATATAAGGCATCATTTCTTGCGTGATAATGTTGAACTAGGACTCATTAGTATGGAGCATGTAAGGACTGAAGACCAAATAGCTGATATTTTCACTAAGGCGCTTGATAGACGTCCCTTTGAGCATCTCAGGTTACTCTTGGGGATGATAACTTTTAAGTAGCAAGTCCCGTTCTACTATTCCCTCAATGATTGGCTATGTTTTGTAGATTCCAAGTGTTTAAGGACTGTTTTGCATTGAATTCATATTTGCAAGGACGCTAGTCTAAAACTTCATATGTTTGCTACTTTGGAACGCCATTCAAATTTTTCTCTATTTTGTCTTGAAAAGAGTATCCCTGATCACCCAACCCTCATTATAAGCCGAAATGATGGGAACTCTAAGCTTACCCTAGCCGAGAACTCCGCAAAAGCGTCCTATGAACTTCATATTTTCTTTTACGGGACGTACTTGCGTTGTTCTCAACTGGTTCGAAAGGTGATCACAAGAAAGGTAAGTTGGTTATTGGTTTGCTTGAAGAGGTAAATTTTTGCTAAGTATGAGAGAACGCTCAGTGTTTGTTGGGAAGAACGCCAGTTCAGCATTTGAGAAGAAGTTGAAGAGTCAAAAATTTGAACTTTTGAAAGTGTGAACAGTGACCGTTGCTTTTGCTCAAATCTTAAGGGGGAAGTTTTGCCACGTGTCGTACAGTGAAACAGTGATAATTACGGTTGTGCCACCGCTTCCTCTATATAAGGCCAGAACAGTCGCAATCAAATTTATTACGCTCAACCACTTTCTCGCTCTCAAATCTGCTCTGCCTTCTCTCTAGAACTCCGGCGACTTTCTCACTCTAAACTCATCTGAAAACATGTCTCAAAGACAGTTGAACGTGGCCGGATCTTCTACCGGCGGGAAGAGAAGAAAGATGGTGAAGTCCCACTACATCGAGAAACCAAAACCCATCGTTCTTAATGAATCGTTGGTGGACTTCATCAACAGGAAGCCAAGAACCCTTTACAACTTAATAAGGGAACGCATGGACTTGCCAGAGATCAAGAATGATGAAACGAAGACTAAGAACTACGAAAGGTTCATTGAACGCTTCGTCGTGCCAAGTCTTCACAAAACAGACTACAAAGATCTACCAGGACGGATGGACGACGTTCTCTTCTTCTCTCAGTTTGGAGGTGAGAATCTGGGTCCTTTGCTTGAACTTATCCCCGACCTCCACAACGCCGTCCTCACTGATTTCCCTATGTACCCTAGGGACTCCTTGGCCTACAAAATGCTAAAAAACCGTGTGCCAAGTCCCTCTCCCCCACCTCCTCAAGTCCCCACCGTCACAACAAAAAATTTGCTTAAACGTCCAGCCCCTGCTTCCCCTCTCTCAAAATCTTCCAAACCCTTCTCCTCCTCAAACCCAACAGAAATTGTGGACAAGTTTCCACCTCACTTAAAGGAGGGACGCTCAAAGAAAGTCCACGACCCAAGGCCTCTCAAAAAGGCCAAGACCTTTAGCGTGCCATCCTCCAAAACCACCACAAAACGGCCTAGCACTTCAAAAAGGCCCTCCAACCTATCTAAGGAATCCATTCCTCCCCCTAAACCCATCTCAATCGTCCAAATACCAACTCCTCCTCCGTCCCCTCAACCTTCACGAACAAATGCCCTAATCCCTCTTCCCCCCAAAATCCACTCTCCCCTAAACTTGGCCAACTTTCCGTCTGCCCCGGCCCACATTTCCGCACCAAAGGACCCCGAGACCCCAAGGTCCCGTAGTCCATCCTCCGAAAGTGGCCCGGAGGAGACAGAACGCACACTTGAGGATACTTTTCGCCGAAGGAAGGCTGGTGAAAAGCCAAGGGTTTTGCTCGCCAAGGACGTTCCTGCGCAAATTGAGCACGTTCCCTCCTCCTCTTCCTCCTCTAGCTCATCTGAGAGCCAAAGAGGTACGCCCGCTCAAGTCTCCCCTTTCATAGATGTTGTTGGGGATTCAAATGATGAAGCGGAAGGAGATGTGAACGCTCCTACTGAACAGATAGAGGACGCTGGTGAGCACCAGGTCGCTCCAGAGAACGCCAAGCCAACTCTTTCTGAAGAGCTCGCGCGTGATGCTCAGGAAGTCCCTCCCTATAACCAGTCCCTTTCATTCCTAAACCCCTCTCAAACTCCACAAGAAAACCCCTCTCCCACAATCCAAACAGAATCCCATCAAGTCCCCACGGACGCTGAGCTAGCAACAGAAAATCAGATAGAGGCTCAGGACGCTGAGGGCACGTCCCAAGGTCAGACCTCAGGTGCCGATCAAGCCACAGCTGGTGGTGATGCAGAAAAAGAACAAGACACAGAGGACGCTCCTTCAAAGGACGCTTTTGACAGTGACTCGGAGAAAGCTGAGTACGAGTCCGATGATGATGAGGATTCTGAATCCCCCAAGGGCAAGAGCAAAAGGAAAAACGATGATGTGCCCGTCAAAGTCCTTAGCCCGCTCATTTATTCTGAAGAGTGGCTAGCCTCCTTCGACGATGAATCAGTTAAGGAGTTCCTCGAGCTTTTGAAATTCCAAGGATGGCAGAACGTTGGACCAGCGCCGACCACTGTTGACAAAGAACAGGTGAAGGCGTTCTACAGGGATTTGCGCTACAAGGCAAAAGATGGCTCCCTCCACTTCAAAATTGAAGGTGAGAAAGCTTCAGTAACAGAACGCCAAATCCGGTCGTTCATGGGTCTAGGTCCACGCAAGCCACCGTCCGACGCTCTTAGCTCACTTCCTGAAGGCGGCTTTGAAACGACAGACCAAGAACTGCCTCTTGTTGAGCACATATTTCAGGGCAAAAGGCCAATAGGACTTGACAGGGTAGCTCACGTTCTGAGCAAGGTTGGCGCCATCGTTCATTATTTCATTTGTCGCGCCATTCTTCCAAGGCAGGAGAAGCGTTCAATTGTGCAAGCACACGATATTATTCTCATCGACGCTATCCTAGAACGCCGTCCAATCAATTTAGCCAGAATTGCTATGCAACACATGGCCAAGTGTGGAAGGAAAAGGCATGCCTTGCCATACCCTGGAGTAGTGAAGGCAATCTTGCAGTCCCAGGATGCTTATGATGACAGCGCTCCCTCTGAAGAACTTGGCTTGAAATGGAATGCTAAGAAGGTACTTGTCGAGATAAGGCACAATGAAGAGCTGCCGTCTGTGCTAAAACAGTTAGAAGCTGAGGCTGAGGAAGCCAGACAGAAAGCAGAGGAAGAACGCTTAGCTGCTGAGGCTGAGGATGCAAGGCTTAATCCTACGTCTCAAGAGTCCCCTCAGGACCAAGAGCCCGCCGTAGATCTTACAACCCTTGATCAAATGCTCTTAGGGCCTTCTTCTCCTCCCGTTTTTCCAACGGACGCTCCTTCTTCGAGTACAGTTCCTCTGCCCCGTTCTGCTCCTGCTAACATCGCTCAGCATCCTCCAGCAGAACTCTTGGGTGCAATAATGGACAACCAGTGCCTCATCTTCTCTGCCTTAAAGGACTTGTCATCTGCATTCTCCAAGGCTGCTGAACTTCAAGAACAATTACTCAAGTTTTATCAAGACAAGAGCCGTTCTTCGTGATTGCCACCACCCCTTTAATTCCCTATTATTTTGCCTTTGCTTCTTTTAAACTTCAAACTTATGATCTTGGTTTGTAATAACTCTAATTTTGTTTGAATGGCGATTCCACTGTTTGCTTGCATTATGATTATTTAAGCGTTCCACTGCCTTTAGTTATGTCTTTTTGCTTAACGTTCCTATCACTTGTTATCCTTTTCGATGATGCCAAAAGGGGGAAGTGTAGTTTTGTAGAGATGCGCTATAAAATTAGTTATCTAGAATAAGCAAGTGTTAAGGGGGAACTATTAAGTCAAAGGTCTAAGGAACACCATGCTAGAATAAACTAGAGGACGTCTAGAAAATTCTAGGACGCTTTTCTCTCCTTGAAATCCAAAAGTTAGAAAATCAAAGAATGGAAACTTGTGCTAAATGAAATTTCTCTAAGTGCTAGAGGACGCCCTTAAGTTTTCATGCATTCTACGCTCAAACGCCAAAACTTTTTGCTGAAGAGTTTGTCATCATCAAAAAGGGGGAAAATTGTTGGGACGCTATCAAGGACGCCCTCGTACTTGGTAGTGTGTCCACAACCGTCCCTTAGTTTTGATATGACAAACTCACTTTGATTCTAATAAAGATTGTCCAAGTGTTCAGGAACGCTAGTGACAAAAGGACAACAAGTGTGTATGGGCGTCCCATAGGCTTTGGGACGCTAGCTAACAGGAAGTAAGGACCGACCAGAGACTACTTGAGCAAGGACGCAGTCCCAAGCAAGTAGGAACGCAAGCAGAGCGTCCTTACTCTATAGCCGACAGGATGACATCACTCGACAATACTTGATCATCCAAGGACACGTGGAGACCGATCCTGTAGCGGAGTCCAACACTACGTGGCGGACGATCCTGTTGCAGAGTCCATCAACACGTGGCGGCCGATCCTGTAGCGGAGTTCATCATCTACAGTTGGATACAGGAAGCTTCCTCACCACCGCCTTACTACGTGGAGGAAGATCCTGTAGCCACGTCCTCGAAGGGCATGATCGTCCCAAGAGAAAGACGCCCTTCCCCAAGTCCTATAAATAGCCCCAAGGCATTTATTGTGACGTTAACGCTTTCAGGAATATTCAGAGAGATTCAGAGGAAAGCGACTCACTCAAGAACACGAAGAACTAACTCAAGAACTTAAGAACAGTGCTAGAACTTATGTTAGATCGAGTGAGACTTGTAAACAAATCACAAAAATTGTTTGTAACAGAAAACCCAAAAGAGAGAGAGAGTTCTGCGAAGTACTGCAGAACGTAGGGATAGAGTCCTTTAGTAGATTGAACCAGCTTAAGTTGTAGGCTTAGAGGAGTCCTTTACTAGTGGACTTAGGGAAAAGCTAAGTACCAGAGAACTGTAAAGACTCGCCAGGACAACTGTAAGGACGTTCAATATAAAGGAAAGAACTATTCAAAAATCCTCCAAGGAGGTAGAAGTTTACACTCAAGGACTACTTGGTCTTGAGTGGTTCCTTTATAATTCACTGCGTTCATCTATTAACTTGTTTAGTACTTTATTCCGCTGCATTACTCAAGAACGCCCCTACACCTCATAGGGACGCCAGACCAAAGGATGCCTTTAGTCCAGTAAAGGACGTCCCTCAGTACTAACGATCCAACAACCCAAGACTATGGAATCTACTCCATAAGATAAGAGTAAAAAGCAATCAAATGGAAAAGCAAGCAAATCTCAATTATCAATCTCAAATCAAACTCAAATTGCATTCAAATTCAAAGGGTTCACAAGATCCAAGTCTTAATTCTACTAAAACCAAAGCAAATCAAGTACAAACTCACTAGAACTCCCTCTAGCTCCACCGATTTCCTCCTCTTCTCCTCCTCCTTTCTTCTCCTTGCTCTCCAAGTCTTCCTTGAGCCTTTGAGAGTGATTTGGTGTGGGATTGTTGTTGGATGATCTCTAATCTCTCTCTAATTATGCTTTTCTCTTGATTGGGGACCAAGGAATTCCAAGTTAAAAGAAGGGCAAAATTGGAAGTTAACCACATTTGTGCCTTGGAGCCTAATCTTCACAATTGCCGACTCGGACCGACACGGGACAACCTCGGGCCCGACGTTGGGAACGTCGGTCCTGTGCTCTGGTTGCTCGATCTCGGGCCCGACTTGATGGTGCTCGGTCCTGGGCCTCGGTCCTTCTTCACTTCTTGGTTTTCCTTTGGTTCCTCTTCATTCTTGGCATGGCTCTTCCGCTCCTTGACTCGTTTGCTTAGCTCCTCCTTTGATGCTCCTCCAAAACGTCCTCATTTGCGCCCTTTTACCTACAAATCATAACAAACTCGCATAGTTTCCGAATCTTAAAGAAAACCGGGAACTAAGCTAAAAAGGAATGAAAAACACATATTTACAAGGGAAATTAACTACTAAAACACCACCAAAATGAGAGACGTCAATATGTGTGAGGCGAATTGTGCCTTCTTTATGTATCCAAATGTTCGTGCGAGTTTTGCAATACTGGCGATACTTACCTAGGTCTCTTATGGGCCTAATCATTACGTCCACGAGTTTTGTGGGATTTCTGGCGATAAATGCCTAGGTCACTTATGGGCCTAATCGTTACGTCCACGAGTTTTGTGGGAATATTTGCCTTTTTGTAGCTTGATCGGGGCTACTAGGCGTGTACCCTGGTGCGGGTTTTTGTATCGTGCGAAGTTTGCAAAGGTGTGCATTTGAGGGGCACACGTTTGTTTTTCGTGTGTTTAAACAAAGTAATTTGTAATAAATTTCATTCATTAATCAAAAGAATCACAAGAATGCAAAACAGTGCCCTAACTGGTGCTAAGCAATAGAACTACAATCTAGAAATAAAAGTGGGGTGATGGTTCAGGAGCCCCCTTGCATTCCCCCGAAAAAGAAGAAAATCCAAGACCTTCTAATATGCAAAACAAACTAAGTAACTAGAGATAGGATTTCTAGAAATAATACTTTTTGAGGTGAGTGGCATTCCAACTCCTAGGCACTGGCTCTCCTTCTTCGGACTCAAGCTGGTAAGATCCTTGCCCTATTATCCGCGTGATCTTGTAAGGACCTTCCCATCTAGGTGCCAATTTTCCCGCGTTTTGCTCTGCTGTGTTTTGGAATACCTTGCGAAGTACCCAGTCTCCAACTCGGAAGATGTTAACTCTTACGTTCTTGTTATAGCTCTTGGATATCTGTTGTTGGTATCGAGCTATTCTAAGGTGGGCTGATTCCCGTAATTTTTGGACCGTGTCTAGGTCTGCCTCAAGTTGCTCCTTGTTCTGGTCAAGCATAGCTAGACCATATCGCGCGGTTGGGACCTGGATTTCAGCTGGGATGACTGCCTCGCACCCGTATACTAGAGAGAAGGGAGTTTGCCCTGTTGCTCTCTTGGGAGTGGTGCGATCAGCCCAAAGTATGTAGGGTAGCTCTTCTGCCCACTTGCCTTTGGATTTGGTTAGTCTCTTTCTTCAAGTTACTTATGATTACTTTGTTTGAGGACTCTGCTTGACCATTTGCCTGGGGGTATCTAGGTGTTGAAGTTACTAGATCGATGTTCCACCCCTGGTAGAATTCTCTCATTCTCTGGCTAATGAACTGGGAACCGTTGTCACAAACGATTGTTGCTGGAATTCCAAAACGGCACAGGATGTTGCGCTCGATGAATGAGATCACGTGCTTGTCCTTGATCTCCCTATATGCTTCAGCCTCGATCCACTTGGAGAAGTAATCGGTCATGGCTAGGAAGGACACCTTTTGCCCTGTGGAAGGAGGTAATTTTCCCACAATATCCATCCACCATCTCATGAAGGGCCAGGGAGTAAGGGTTGGATGTAGGCTCTCGGAAGGCTGGTGAGAAGTGGGTGCGTGGCGCTGGCAAGCCTTGTATTCCTGGGCGTACTTAGTAGCGTCGCGTTGTAGCGTTGGTCAGTACCACCCGTGTCTAAGGATTTTATTTGCTAAGCTCCTGCTGCCAGCGTGGTTCCCGCAATATCCTTCGTGGATCTCGCTCATGATGCTATCTATCTCGTCTCCTTCTGCGCACCTTTGCAAGACCTTGTTGGACCCAGAAATAATCCAAGCAGGAAGCAACCCAGTACCAGAGAAGTCCCAATGCCTTGCAGCTACAAGGTACCCAGGTTTTAGCCAAAGATGTATTAAGACTTTATTAGTACTTCTTTGCTACCTCTTCAGAGTAAGACAAGACTTGCGGCGAAAGGAAAGTCGGTTAAAGAAGATAGATCCGAGGCAACAAGATAGAATCTTTCCAAGATATCTTCTAATTTATGATAGATTCGCTGCCAGAATGGATAAAAAATACCCAAGATATAAGATAGATTTTCCGGAAGACTTGTTGGTTAAGATAGATTTTTACCTTGTATAAGATAGAATTCCTACCTTTTTGTCTATAAATACCCATGTAACCCACGAAATTGGGAGAGGAGAGATATAGGATCATAGCATATCACATCAGATTACACACCATAGCCCTCGCCAAAGGCATGCACTGTAAACCCTAGAAGGGGGATCATACCTTCATACATCCATTGTAACCCTAGAACGGGGTACCATGTTTTTACACATTCATTCGATTTCTACATCAATACAAACACAATTTTCGTCCTTCTCTTGTATTTATTTCGATCTAGGCCCGATTTAAGCCAAAGTTCTTCCTTGGGTAAATTTTGGTTCAAACAATTTGGCGCCCACCGTGGGGCCGAAGATCGATACAATCATCAAAGGACAAAAGTCTCCACCTTTCTTGATCGAAAGACACAATATCAGGACTAGAAAACGCCCATCCTGACCCTCTCGCTACGAGAAAAACAAAATCACAAAAATCAAAGCACGAGATCGCGAGACGAGGAGATGGCAGAACTCCGAAAAAGTCCCAAAGAAGTTCCGAAGAAGTTTCGAGCGATCAGCGAAGCCAGGAGTGGGGCGGTCATCAAAGCGACATCGATGATCATCAAACCAAAGCAGGGGATGATGAAATACTAGGGTTTGATCTGCAAAACATCAAAGCCATGTGCTTCGTTATCTCCTCGTCAAATTTTTGGACAGGGAGAATTCTTTTTCCCATTCAATTCGTTATATTACGTTTCTATATTTTGATTATGGAAACCTCATGCTAATACTTGAGCACAATCTGGTGGTTTGTCAAGGGCAGCAAGGAAAACCAATCGTTCGTTGTTGGTCGCTAGAGAGCCTCTAGGCAACAACTAGGCGGATCGGACCAGTACTTAGCAACCTGGACGCAAACGGTCAAGTCGATCCTTCTGGATCAAGTCTTCCATCCTTCATATACTGGTTTCCTCGTTCCCTTATCTCACAATTCATTCCGTGTTTTGCTTCTCTCTTCTAAGAGTTCAGATTTCGCCTTTATCCTTGGTTGATTACAATTTTTCTAATATGCCGCTAAAAGATAGACTTTCTTTCTTAATTGCGCATCTTAATAATATCGACCTTCTATACTTATACGGATTTGTTGTTCACTTGTTTCAATTACATGACGCGTCATCCTAACTTGGATCGCGGGTGATGACACCAACAAGGAAGATTACGAAAGGCACAGTAGATCGGCCTGGACACGGCCATCAAAAAGAAGGATTCTGAGCAAATAAGGGTCATACTCGATCAAATCACTAGGGACTGCAGCCCGTGAAACCCAAAGCATCAAACGGCTTCGAAGAAACTCCAAAGAAATTCCAAAGAATCTCCATTCCAAGTAAGCCTACGTACAACGGGACCACATATCCTCACGAACACGTGGCAATATACGAGCAGAAGGTGATGGCAAGCGCAGTCCCCTACCATTCCAAAGAAGCTATGATGAACAAAGGGTTCGGCACAACCCTAACAGGGCCATCCCTGACTTGATTCACTAGTCTCCCACGTGGGAGCATTCAGTCCTTTGCGGATCATTCAGATACTTTTCGCTCTCGGTTCACCTCTAGTCGAAAGCAATCCAACGATCTCAACAGGGTACTTCTGAAGTCCCAAAGATCCACCAGAGACGACCTGAAACCCTTTTGACCATGAAAAAGTCTTAATCTAGTCTTGCGACATCACCACCACCTTCGCTAGACTCCCTTAAGCTCAACATCTCTACGGGCAAGCCCCTACGAAATATGACCAAGCTTGGGGAATACGTGAGGTGGCCAAGAAAGGATAAGGCTCCAAAGGCCGGTAGAAATACCACCAAGTGGTGTGACTACCAAGAGTATCATGGGCACCGGACTCGCGACTGCATCATGCTAAGAAAAGAGTTGTCTCGTTTAATCATTGAGGGGCAGATCAAGGACGGGGCGCCGGACGCCCAAGTGCCCAAAGAAGTACTGAAGAATCTCCAGCGCGAGCGCTAAGAAAGGCGAGATCCCCCAACACTAGACAGAGCGGTCAACATGATATCTGGGGATCAAACATATGCGGTTGACATATTCAACAGCAAATCTCAATGCCAAAGAAAGCGATTTTTGGCCGACCCCTGCCATCGGGGCACGCTGCCAGGAAATCTTCAGGACAAGCCATCGTGTTCGACGACACCGATTTAGAAAACCTCCCTCATAACCGGGTTGGGCACATATTGCTATCACGTAATGCCCTTCGGCTTGCGAAACGCCGGCGCTACTTTCCAACGATTAGTTAATCGGATGTTCCATAATCACATTGGAAAGACAACGGAGGTGTATATCGACGATATGGTGGCAAAGAGCACAAGCGCTTCCTTACACAAGGGGCACTTGGAAGAAGCATCCGGAACCCTTGAAGAATACAACATGAAGCTAAATCCCCAGAAGTGCATCTTCGGAGTACCGTCTGGTACTTTTCTGGGGCACGTGGTGATCAAGCGAGGGGTTAAGGCTAGCCCTGACCAAGTTCGGCCGATTGCTCCCTTGAAATCCCCTCGAAGCGTAAAGGATGTGCAAAAGCTGATCAACAAGATAGCCGCGCTTGACCGGTTCATCTCCAAATCCTCAAATAAGTGTCGACTATTTTATGAAGTACTAAAGAAGTATCAAGTCACAGGTCCTCGCTGACTTCGTTGCCGACTTTACCCCAACCCTCTAGGAGAGCACGGATGGTTACTGAACACCAAAGGAGACTCGAACGCAAGGGGGCAGGTCTCGGAGTCGTGCTAAAATCGGCAAGGGGGGCAAGAACAGCTCAAGCGGTCAGACATAATTTTGACGCCACTAACAACGAGTCGGAGTACAAAACTCTTATCTTCGGACTAGAGTTAGCCAAGGCTCTATCCATCAAGAGACTTAAGGTACGAGTCGACTCTTTACTGGTCATTAACTAAATATTTGGCATCTTCGATGCCTAAAGACGACAGGATGGCAAGCTATCTCAAAACGGTCAAATCCTCGACCGAGCAATCCTAAACCCTAGGGAGTACAACTAGATACTTCTCGTTCGCCTACTGCAATCTACAATGGCTGAATCATCAAAAGAATCAAGGCTAAAGTATCACCACCCGAGCCACTCGCTCCAGATATTCTCCAAAGATCCACCAGTCTAAGGGTCAGTTCAGTCAACCACTGGACTAGGCCATACCTAAACTGGTTCCTACATGGCAAAGCACCCAAGGACAAGATCAAAGCGAAATCCCTAAGATCGAAAGCAACACGCACACGCTTCACCATCCTACATGGGATCTTCTTCCACGAATCTACCTCATGCTTCCTATAGCGATGCGTAGAAAAAGAAGAGGCCGAGAAAATCATGTGTAAAATGCACGAGGAAGACTACAGGAACCACACTAGGGGTCGGAGCTTAGCCAACCAGATCCTCTGGGAGGGGTGGTACTAGCTGACTATTCTCCAAGACTTAACCAGGTACGCCTAGGCGTACGAAGCATGTCAGCACCACACACCTATCCCACACCAGCTGTTGGAAATTCTCCATCCCTCGACCACCACATGTTCATTCATGAGATGAGGGATGGACATTGACGGAAAATTGCCTCCATCCACATGTCGAAAGATTAGGAGTACCAAAAAAGATTACATGCAATGATGAATCACAATTTAGAAGCAAGAAGACACGCAACTTCCGTAAAGAGTGGAATATCGAACTAATCACACCACCCAAAGGGAGCAACGGTTCAAACACCACTCTCCCTAGGGCACGGATGTGAGGCCGTCATTCCAGAAGAGATTAGAGTGCCCTCCGCCAGGTACTAACTCACCACTATGGAAAGCAACAAACGTGAACTTGAGTTAGATTCGGACACCGTCCAAGAATTCAAGGAAGCGACCCACGCTCGGTTCACAAAGTACCAATTCACCATGAGCTGGGGTTACTTGAACCAAGAAGCAACAAGATATTGGCTTAACTGTCCATGGTCAGGGGTTCACTCCCCTGGTTTAGAAAAATCATGTTCGAGCAGCTTTCTACAGAGAAGATCGCACAAGTCGGTATCTCCCTAGACAATCTCCACGCAATCTCCAAGCAGTCACTGGAAAGTCTCCAAAGAAGTTCAGAAGATGGCTCCAAGGCCAAACATTTTCGGCTTCAAAACGACGACTGGGGTGTAGCGACCTTGACACCAGATCAAGCTACAAAACCCCTCCAACATCCTTGCTTGGGCAACAAGCCAGGCCAATCGCTCATTGTTAGTCTCTAGAAAATGGCTATGCAATCACTAGAAAATCTCCAAAGAAGTTGCGAAGACAACTTCGAGGCCAGACCTTGATAGTTGCAAGAAGGCAACAGGGGTCGTCTGATCTAACCACGACACTCCTTAAGCCCCTTTCCTTGGGAACAATCCAAGCCGATCGCTCGCTGATGGATCGTTGATAGCCGCCAGGCCGCAGTTAGAGAATCACCATCCAGTTAGTCGGTGTCCAGGAACATTAGGTGAGAAGACGACGATGATAATAACCATTGTCACGAACATGATCCAATCGTTGGGAAAACACAGGTTTCATCCGTATCACTCTCAAAAACTATTTTTTACATTTTGCTTTCCCTTTGCGGTTTCTTAGTAAGACACTACTAAATTAAGCATTGGAGGATCACTGGGGAAAACCCGCGATCACCTATTTTTGACTTCTTGATTATGCATTATCCAACCATGCGAAACTTCAATGGGTAGCCATTGCCCGAATATAGTCCCAAGGCGCTATACGCCAACATTGGCTACAAGACTAAGGTACTTACTTTTACTATCTATACTTTATTACTCGTTCTCATTCTTCCTACATTCTATAATGTCTTCCCGCTCATTCACGAGCCAACGCTAACGACAGTCGATCACGACTCACACGCGTTAAAATGCAACCCGCCTGAAGAAGTATTACTTCTAAACTCAGTTGTTCTCGATAAAGCATCAATACCTTCTTTAGTATTAGTTTTGAGACTTTTTTAGGACCTAGCTATGTCCTTTTCGAATAAAAGACTCAGGGGTCACTACCTCGGACGTCGATGCACTATTATTTTTAATACACGATCTGGAATTTGTCTTTGTTAATGATTTGATATGTTTCGAGAGAACACAACTCTCCCACAACTCAAAATCATCTTGCACAAAACATCTTTACGATCAATACTCACACGCGACTAAAGCGTTAATTGACCACTGTACGTTTTGCATGGTTATACCGTCTAAGTATGACGATGTCGTCGCGCATAGAACGTGATGAAGTAACCCATAAGTTGGTTACCCCCCATCTAAGTCCAATCAATGTAGTTACATTGGGCTAGTGCGGGAAGGGGAACGCTATAGCACCGATACCCAAGGCCACATTCGCGGGACACCGTGAAAACATTACATCCTACGGACTAAACTTAAGGATCCAAAGGACGCCTAATCATAAGCAATTATGCACGGACCTTTGCAGTAAACAAAGCGCAAAGACCTGAAAACCTTTTAGTGTCAAACTAATGCGCCATGGGAGAAAGTCACATAACGCTTTCCCCGGATGCTGATCTACTAACGCATCCATACACACAGATGCGTCCTTGGACAATCTCCAAGACCATCGCCCCCCTATAAATTTGCCAACTAACGCAAATAAAAAGGTACTAGCACAACAACATATATATAAGCATCATACCGTGGCATCGAAGCTCAATACGAGTAAACAACACATCCCCTACCAACGGGCGATGTTTCTCCGGATATTCTCCACATATTTAGTTATACTAACATTGTTTCAAAGTTATCTTATTTTAGTACAGGGACGATACTGAAAGACGTAGAAGTATGCCATACAAGGGTGCTGAAACAAAACAAAATACGAAAAGGGAACACCCTGTACCAATGGGTGGCATTTCTCTGGAAATTCTCTAGATATTTCATTAAACTAACATTATGACAAAGTTGTTTGATTAAGTGCAGGTTAAAATAAGGAAGTCGTAAGTTCACGCTATACAAGAGCAACAGAGCAAAGTAATCAAGTTTCCGAAGAACGAACATACACCCAATCAGGGGTTCGCATTCATTCACTCAACGGGGTTAAGTCAAATAAGCGACAAGGAAAACAGTAGAGCCACTCTTCGGTGGCTGGGGTCTGAGAAGCCGCCTCGTCCGAAGGCTCCTCGCCATCGACTTCCTTAGCTGCGCCGGCAACATCGCTGGTTACACGTATGTGAAGATTCACCAGAAATGGCTCAGATGAACTCGCTAATCACGCATCATGCGTTCAAAGAATCATTCTATCATCATGGGGTTAACTCAATCTCATGAATCAGACCCTTGGTGACGAAGGAGGCTGGGGTCTATTACCGCCTAAGCATCAGGTACGCCAATTACCTTACCCTCATCATCTAGAAGACCCACGTCCACCTCAAAAAAAGATCCTATGCTGGGGTGCTAAATGGATAATGCTTGACAAAGGTGTCTTACTACGTCATTGAGTCCCAATGGTCGTTCTTCGCATCAGAAAAGTCTTGAAGAATCTCCAAGCGAGGGTTCATCAAATACTAAAGCAATCATGCTAACCTCCATGTTGACCAAACACTGGGTCACCTTCGCAGCTTCTCACAGCTTCACTTCCCGAGTACAGTATAACTCATCGAGTATTCGCTATCTTACGCGGAGAATCTCCGATGCAGACCTTAAAAACAGTCAAGTGTACTACCTTAAAAGTACCTTCGGGACATAGCTTCCAAATACACAGGCTCTCTATCCGAGACATATACCTTCAGTTTCTCAAGCATCACCCTTGCACGACAACGAGTGTAAGCTCTTGGTTTGTGACTTTACCTAAGTCTATGCTATGGGCTAGCGACTACGATTAGGTTAAACACCCGAAGCTCATGGTTATCATCAAGTTAAATGCCCAAGGCTACACAACTTCGGTCACACCTACGCTGGCGGTAAACAACTTCAATCAGGTCCGTGCCTATAGCTGACGACTTCGATAGCGTTCGTGCCTCTAGTAAACGCTTCTGACTTGCAAAACATCGGCTGGCCAAAAACTCAATCGCTTATATCAACGAACAACTCTTGAAAATAGCGAAGATTCGTATCAAAGGCGTGAAATCCATTGATGGATCGTAAGTCAGTTAATGAGGGCGTCCTTAACTGGGTTAAGGGCGTCCTTTAGTGCAGCGGAAAATAGACTTAACAGAATACAAGATAAGTGGACACGAGTATTTATAGAGGAACCCCACTAAGACCAACTAGTCTTATGGGTAAACCTCTACCTCCGTTGGAGGATTTTCAATAGCCGTCCCTTATCTTATTAAGAGCGAGTCCTTACAACTTAGGCGAGTCGTTACACTTCTCTGAGCTAAGCGTCCGTCCTTAGCCTCACTAGTAACACTCCTTTCAACCTAACAAGTAACCTAACACTCTTAGCTATAAGGAAGCTATCACTCACGTCTCTCTCGGTTCGTTGTGAGAGACAAACTACAACTCTAATTGATTTGTGGTTTGTTTTGGATTTGATGTGGTTGGACTTTCTTTCTCTTGCTTCAAGCTCACTTGATCTTCTTGATCTTCGTTCGTGTTCTTGAATGCTTCGGGAGAGCTTGAGAGAAAGTCTTCAAAGTCCACTCTTGCACACACATGCCGCTATGCATACTCCTTGGAGAGTATTTATAGCGGAAGTGATTCTTGTCCTCTAGCGTCCTCTGAGACTTGGCAGGATCCTCGATCTTTGATCAACGGTGCGATGAGCGTCTTGTGGGGGTCAACTCTGTTGACGCTTGGGAAGCCTCCGCGTGGGTAGGGGACCATTGCTGGGAAAGCGACGTCTTTGGCATTGTCTACACGTGCCCAGACAAAGGAAGCTTCCTTCTGAGGACTAAGGCCGGACGATGATGTAATCATGTTGGGGCGGCCTTGATTTGAATTTGAACTTCGTCCGTATTTTGGCGCGCGTCCCTTCTTGATGAGGACTCCGTCCTATCTTGCGCAGGGACTCCGCCAATTACGTTTAGCTTTGGATGTTCTGGTAACATGCGTCCCTACAGCATAGGGACTGCTGTTCACTTGTTGTCCTTTTCGCTCATGTGCGTCCACTGGACTTACCTGAGATCAAAACTTGGACAACTTATCAAATACATTTGAGTTTGTCATTATCAAAACAAGGGACGATTATTATTGGTTTAGATATTAACGACTGACGTCCTTAATATCGTCCCAACAATTTCCCCCTTTTTGATGATGACAAACTCTTTCAAATAATGCACACAGAAGTAAAGCTTTTAGCATGAGGAACTACACTTTGATTTTCTTTTCAGCTTAGATTGGCATGCAACACATTCTTTTAAGTGCGTTCTATTTTATTCCTAACTAACGACCTTTTGACTTGGCCGAAATTCCCCCTGAACACATGCTTTCTATGATAACTTAAGGACAATCGCATCTCTGCAAAACTATACTTCCCCCTTTTGGCATCATCGAAAAGGAGAACAAGTCGAAAAGCATGCAAGCACAAAGTCATAACTAAAGAAAGGTACGCTTAGACAAAATGAAGCACAAATGTAGTGAATGGCATTCAGAATGAGAAACGAGAACGTTCATTACAGACATTCACAACAAGTGTTCAAAACGGGGACAGCGTCCCATTGTCTTAACAAAAACTCAAGAAATGATAAATTGTTTCAGGGTTAGAGAAGGGGGAGGTGATCATTTTCTGGGACGCTTGCCAAGGGCTTTGAGGTGTTGCTCCTGAAGATGGTTGTTCTGGGCAAGGAGCTCGTTGTTGCGCTCAAGAAGGTCTGTGTGGACGTGAAGTGTGTCGTGAACCTGCTGAATTAGATCAATCATTATGCACTGGTTCTCGATCATCATGCCCATCAGATACTTCGTAGAGTGCCTCTCAGCCTCATCAGGGACGCTCATACCATCGAGCTCGTCCTCGTCATCAGCAGCGTCCTCAGCTGGCGTCCCAACTACTTGGACATTTTCAGCTTCGTGATCTCCTTCTCCAGGTTCAGCAGCAGCAGCAGCTTGAGCTCTCCTCTCAGCTTTGGCTTTCCTTTCAGCCTCTTTCCGTTCCTTTTCCAGTTGGCGCTTAACGGACGGAAGGGGCTCATCACACCTGAGTTTCCCAACTGGAGGGAGTGTAATTTGCCTGACGTCCCAATGAATGCCAAAGGAACGCTCTTGTTTAGGAGCATAGAGTCCCTGCTGCTTCAGAATTTGCTTGACCAAGCCGGGGAAAGGAAGAGAGTGCCTGCCTCCTGTGCACTTGCCCATGTGTTCCAAGATTACTCGGGGCAAGTTTATCGGCTTGCGTTCCAAGAAAGCGTCCAAGAGAATACTATCAGTGATCTGAACAATGGACTTCTTCTCTTGGCGGGGGACGACCATGCGCACAATGAAGTGATGCGCAAGGACGCCCGTCTTGGTGAGGCAATGAGCAACTCTGTCCTTAGCAGCTGGCTGTCTCCCATTCACTGATCTCAACCTCTGTAATTAGAACTCTGTACAGACAACTCTCAGCTCTTAGCACGCGTCCCTTTGACCACTTAGAACCATTTTTGAAAATCAAGCAAGTACGTCCCGTAAAGGTGAAACAAGGAATGCTCATAGGACGCGTTTGCAAGATTCTCGGCTTGGGTAAGCTTAGAGTTCCCATCATTTCGGCTTATGATGAGGGTAGGGTGATCAGGGATACTCTTGAGATGTAAAGCGAAATGAATACCATTCAAGGACACAAGCGAATACACATATCTTAGACTAGCGTCCTTTAAAGATGACTTTAATGCATGACACACCTTAAAACAAGTTCTCAACAAGACATAGCCAATCATGGAGGGAATAATAGAACGGGACTTGATCATTTAAAAGTTATCATCCCCAAGAGCAACCGGAGGTGCTCGTAGGGACGTCTATCAAGTGCTTTTGTGAAAATATCGGCCACTTGGTCCTCAGTCCTAACATGATCCACTCTAATTAATCCAAGTTCAACATTATCACGAAGAAAGTGATGCCTTATGTGAATATGCTTCGTCCTAGAATGATGAACGGGATTTTTGGCAATACTTATAGCACTGGTGTTGTCACACAAGATAGGGACTGTGTTGAGGGACGTACCATAATCTTCAAGTTGGTACTTGATCCATAGGACTTGTGAGCAGCAAGAAGCAGCAGCAACGTACTCAGCTTCCGCGGTTGATAGTGCCACGGAGTTTTGCTTTTTGGATCCCCAAGATACAAGGCATGAGCCAAGGAATTGTGCCATTCCTGAGGTGCTCTTCCTATCCACCACATGGCCAGCGTAATCTGCGTCAGAGTAAGCTACCAGGTTCAGGGACGTCCTTTTGGGATACCATAGACATAGGTCATCCCGTCCCTTGAGATATCTGAAGATTCTTTTGACCTCTTGCATATGGGACTCCTTTGGATTTGCTTGGAATCGAGCGCACAAGCATACAGCGAACATGATGTCGGGACGACTTGCCGTAAGATATAGCAAGGACCCTATAATTCCTCTGTAGAGCTTTTGATCTACACTCTTGCCTTCTTCATCAGCATAGAGGCGAGTGTTTGGGGAGATGGGAGTATCAATGGGTTTTGAAGAGTTCATCCCATACTTCTCAAGCATTTCACGGATGTACTTTTGTTGATGAATCCGCGTCCCATCTTTGAGCTGAGTGATTTGGAGTCCCAAGAAGAAGTTGAGTTCTCCTATGAGGGACATCTCAAACTCACTACTCATCAAGTTCTTGAATTCCTCTACAAATTTCATGTTAGTGCTTCCAAAGACTATGTCATCGACATAGACTTGGACAATTAAGACATCTTTAAGAACTTTCTTTAAGAACAGGGTTTTATCAATGTTACCTCGTGTGTACCCGTTGGACAAGAGGAAGGACGCAAACCTATCGTACCATGCACGAGGGGCTTGCTTGAGTCCATAGAGTGCCTTGTCCAAGAAGTACACATGATCTGGGTGATCAGCGTCCTCAAATCCTGGAGGTTGAGCGACGTACACTTCTTCTTTGAGCTTGCCGTTGAGAAAGGCTGTCTTGACGTCCATTTGAAAAAGCTTGAACCCTTTGTGAGCGGCAAAGGCGATGAGGAGGCGAATGGCTTCAATCCTGGCGACAGGAGCGAAGGTTTCATCATAATCAATCCCTTCCTCTTTCCTATAGCCTTGAGCCACAAGCCTTGCTTTGTTTCTTGACACGCGACCATTCTCATCAAGCTTGTTCCTGTAGACCCATCTCGTCCCTATTATGTTTTTGTTTCTCGATCGAGGGACGAGGGTCCAAACCTTATTTCTTTCGAATTGATTAAGTTCCTCTTGCATGGCCTGAATCCAATCAGCGTCCTGGAGTGCTTCCTTTATGTTCTTAGGTTCAACCAAGGACACAAAGGCGTTGAAGGCACAGAACGCTATGTTAGCATTAAGGGACTGATTCACGGCTGATCTTGTTTGAACTCCTTTTGACATATCTGAGATGATTTGATCCGTTGAATGAAGTCTCGAAAGATGGGATCCCTTATGAGTATCGTCCCTTACAGGAGTACATCTAGGGTCCGTCCAATCAGATTCATCTGAGTCAAACCCGTCGTCTTCATTGAGAGTTTCATAGAGTTCCCCCTCAGGTTGAGCGTCCTCTTCTTGACGCTGTTCTCCTTGTAGGCTTGATTCAGCGACCTCATGTTGAGCTGGAGATTCACTTTGAGATGGAACTTCCTGAACAACACTGGGAACTTCTACTGAGACTTCTTCAGGATTTTGAGTAGCGTCCTTAGGAACATAGTATTTTCTAGAGGACCCGAAATCAACTTCATCATCGGAGTCATCCTGCTGCAGAGGAGATGAGCGTTCTTTCTTACTTAGTTTATCTTTGTGAGAAGAACTTTCTTTGAACACAACATGAATGCTCTCCTCAAGCTTTAGAGTTCGTTTATTGAAAACTCTATACGCTTTACTGGTGAGGGAGTATCCAAGGAATATGGCTTCGTCACTTCTTGCGTCAAACTTTCCAAGTCTTTCTTTATCATTGTTGTGAACAAAGCACTTGCATCCAAAGACTCTGAGATAGTCGATGCGAGGCTTTCTTCCATTCAGCAACTCATAGGACGTCTTCTTCAGCAAAGGACGGATCATGGCTCGATTGATAATGTAGCACGCTGTAGCAATAGCTTCAGCCCAGAAGTACTTGGGGACGCTATTGGCTAAGAGCATAGTCCTTGCCATATCCTCCAGCGTCCTATTCTTTCTTTCCACCACTCCATTTTGTTGAGGAGTCCTTGGAGCTGAGAAGTTGTGAGAGACTCCATGTTGATCACAGTAGGCCACGAACTCTGAGTTTTGAAACTCCGTCCCATGGTCTGATCTTATGGATTTGAGAGGCGTCTCAAGCGCAACTTCCACTTGTTTGATGAAGACTTTGAATGCGTTGAAGCAATCTGTTTTTGAAGCTAAGAAAAGAACCCAGGTGAATCGAGAAAAGTCATCTACAAGGACATAGATATACCTCTTTCCACCATAGCTTAACGTCTTCATTGGTCCACAAAGATCCATATGGAGAAGTTCCAAAGGTTTCTTTGTGCTGACATCGTTCTTTGACTTAAAGGACGTTCTTGTCTGCTTCCCTTTGATACATGCTTCACACTGTTCAATTTTCTCAGGATCAATTTGGGGAAGACCTTTCACAAGATTTCTTTGATGAAGCTTGAGGATTGTGCTTGGTCCAGCATGGCCAAGTCGGCGATGCCAGAGGTCAGCGTCCTCCTTTGACACAGATAAGCACAACTCAGATTTTGGCTTGAACTCCTGATTGAAGATGTAGACATTGTTCTTTCGGACTCCTTTGAGGACGACTTTGTTGGATTTCTTGTTGATGACGAGGCACTCCTTTGAGTCAAATGTGACTAAGTTTTCACCTTGATCACACATTTGAGAGACGCTTAGGAGGTTGAAGCCAAGTCCTTCAACAAGGCTAACATTTGTCGCTTTGATAGACGGATTGAGAATAGCAGTTCCCGTCCCTTTGATCTTTCCTTTGCCCTTGTTGCCAAACGAGACAGTTCCTCCCGTGGCGCTACTTTGGATAGAAGTGAGATGGATCTGGCTTCTTGTCATATGGTTTGAGGCGCCACTATCAATGATCCATGGGCGTCCCCTCACTTCCACCTGCCAAAACAAGGTTAGTGTATGGCGACCCAGGCAAGGTGTTCCTTACCTGGTTCGTTACAGAAATAGAACTCTGGTTCTGGCATGTAGTCACTTATATTCACATCATTTGAAATAGCATGCTTTCTGAAAGAACTCTTAGATCGTCTAGGACGTCTAGGGTTAGCCTTAGGGACGGACTTATCATTTTCAATGTTATTCCTAGCAGCTTTGCCACTTTCAATGTCGTTCTTCAGTTTCAGGCAATCATATTTGAAGTGATCTCCTTTTCCACAGTACCAACACGTCCTATAGTAAGTACCAAGGTAGTACTTCTTGTTGGGACGTTGGATTTTGTTCTTTTTCCTCTTTTGAGGGTCACAAACTTTTGAACCTTCCCCCTTAGCAATCGTCTTATAGATCCTATGACTAGTGGAGTTAGTGTAATAGTCCCTTTGACCTTTCTTTCCACTCTCTAGGACTCGAATTCTTTCAAGAAGGTTCTTGGTCTTTTCCCTTTCTAATTCAAGTTCTAAGGTTTTGCTAGCCTCAAAGTCACTAGGGAGAGAGTTCCTAGTGTCAGACTCGTATCCTAGTCCTCTTTTGGCTGGGACAAACACCATTGGTTGAACTACCTCAGTTACCGGGCTCTTCCCTAACACTTTCACCTCTTCCCTAAGCTTAGCGTTCTCTAGCTTAAGGCACATCACTTCAGTTTTCAGGGATTTAACTTCGACATACGAGGACTCTAGTTGTCACGAAACTGTAGCACAGTTCTCACATTCAACTAGCCTATTTTCACTTTCAAGTTCAAGTTCATCCATTCTATGTTGCATAACAACGCTTTCTTCCATGATTCTTTTAATGAGCTTAATAAGTTTGGTTTTGGAACAATTCTCTAAGGAGTTCATCATGGATTCACGAGTTACCTCTTGTTCCTTTTCAGAAGCGTCCTCTTCAAGGACTGGGGCGTCCTCCACAGCCATGTACGCCACTTGCTCATCATCTGAGGCGTCCTCTACGGCTATGTACGCCACTGGTCCTTCTGGTTCTTCATCATCAGAACTCACATTATCCCATGCGGCTTCGCACGCTCCCAAGAGAGCTTTCATCTTCATTTCTTTTGAGTTTAGTCCCGTAGTACACCTTTTAGCAAAGTGTCCTTTCTTGTTACATTTGTAGCAAGTAAGTTCCTTCATCTCTGCCTCTGTATACTTGGGACTCTCCTTTTTGTAAGGCATCTTGTGTTTCTTGGAATCTCTGGCCTTTTTACCCCATAAGCGAGCAACTTTGTGTAGAAGGGCAATCTCTTCCTCTTCTTCCAGCTGTTCCTTAGTCTTGCTTTCCTTTTCTTTCAAAGCTTGAGCACGCATCCTTTCACGATTCTCATTTTTATTTGCTTCCACCATTAGGGCAATATCTCTTTGGTGGCGCAGATACTCAGCGTACTCTGGAGTTGACGTCATCAAAGCAAGATCTGTCTGGGGGTTTCTAGCCAATTCAGCCATATCAGCTTCCCTTCTCGCTTCATAGCCTCTCAGCTTCCCATAGATCTCTTCCATATCCAGGGTTTTGTTGGCTGTGTTCTCCTTGAACGTAGTCCTATCAAAATTCCATTTTCCTGTAAGCCCATCAATGACTACTCCGACTCTGTTTCTCATTGAGACTTCAGCTTCTGCGATGCCTAAATTTCGCATCTTGGTCACAAGAGCTTCAAAGCGGTATGAGTAGTCCTTGACAGATTCGTTAAGAAGCATTCTGAAGGCATAGAACTCTCGTTTGATTTCAAGCTTGACGTCTTCCTTCATCTCTGCCGTACCCACATGGTACTTCTCAAGAGCTTCCCATTGTAGTTTGGTTGTTGCCAAATTGCTAACTCGGGTGGCGTCCCTTTCGCAGAGGGACGCTTGAAGGAAGCATATAGCCTTAGCGTTTGTTTCCAAAAGCTTGAATTCGTCAGGACCCCACTCGTCCTCTTTGTCTTTCTTGTCATCAGGGATGGTAAGGTCACCCTTCATGATCACTCTCCAGCATTGATAATTCTGACTTCTGCAAAAGTTCTCGAAGCGGATCTTCCAGCGGTTGAAGTTGCCGTCCGTCAGACGAGGAGGCTTTACAAAAGAGATTCCAATAGGTTCCATGTCCATCTTGTACCTGCAACTCAACAAAAATCTAGAGCGCCTGCTCTGATACCAATTGATGGATCGTAAGTCAGTTAATGAGGGCGTCCTTAACTGGGTTAAGGGCGTCCTTTAGTGCAGCGGAAAATAGACTTAACAGAATACAAGATAAGTGGACACGAGTATTTATAGAGGAACCCCACTAAGACCAACTAGTCTTATGGGTAAACCTCTACCTCCGTTGGAGGATTTTCAATAGCCGTCCCTTATCTTATTAAGAGCGAGTCCTTACAACTTAGGCGAGTCGTTACACTTCTCTGAGCTAAGCGTCCGTCCTTAGCCTCACTAGTAACACTCCTTTCAACCTAACAAGTAACCTAACACTCTTAGCTATAAGGAAGCTATCACTCACGTCTCTCACGGTTCGTTGTGAGAGACAAACTACAACTCTAATTGATTTGTGGTTTATTTTGGATTTGATGTGGTTGGACTTTCTTTCTCTTGCTTCAAGCTCACTTGATCTTCTTGATCTTCGTTCGTGTTCTTTAATGCTTCGGGAGAGCTTGAGAGAAAGTCTTCAAAGTCCACTCTTGCACCCACATGCCGCTATGCATACTCCTTGGAGAGTATTTATAGCGGAAGTGATTCTTGTCCTCTAGCGTCCTCTAAGGCTTGGCAGGATCCTCGATCTTTGATCAACGGTGCGATGAGCGTCTTGAGGAGGTCAACTCTGTTGACGCTTGGGAAGCCTCCGCGTGGGTAGGGGACCATTGCTGGGAAAGCGACGTCTTTGGCATTGTCTACACGTGCCCAGACAAAGGAAGCTTCCTTCTGAGGACTAAGGCCGGACGATGATGTAATCATGTTGGGGCGGCCTTGATTTGAATTTGAACTTCGTCCGTATTTTTGCGCGCGTCCCTTCTTGATGAGGACTCCGTCCTATCTTGCGTAGGGACTCCGCCAATTACGTTTAGCTTTGGAAGTTCTGGTAACATGCGTCCCTACAGCATAGGGACTGTTGTTCACTTGTTGTCCTTTTCGCTCATGTGCGTCCACTGGACTTACCTGAGATCAAAACTTGGACAACTTATCAAATACATTTGAGTTTGTCATTATCAAAACAAGGGACGATTATTATTGGTTTAGATATTAACCACTGACGTCCTTAATATCGTCCCAACAAACGCTTTCTTCCATGATTCTTTTAATGAGCTTAATAAGTTTGGTTTTGGAACAATTCTCTAAGGAGTTCATCATGGATTCACGAGTTACCTCTTGTTCCTTTTCAGAAGCGTCCTCTTCAAGGACTGGGGCGTCCTCCACAGCCATGTACGCCACTTGCTCATCATCTGAGGCGTCCTCTACGGCTATGTACGCCACTGGTCCTTCTGGTTCTTCATCATCAGAACTCACATTATCCCATGCGGCTTCGCACGCTCCCAAGAGAGCTTTCATCTTCATTTCTTTTGAGTTTAGTCCCGTAGTACACCTTTTAGCAAAGTGTCCTTTCTTGTTACATTTGTAGCAAGTAAGTTCCTTCATCTCTGCCTTTGTATACTTGGGACTCTCCTTTTTGTAAGGCATCTTGCGTTTCTTGGAATCTCTGGCCTTTTTACCCCATAAGCGAGCAACTTTGTGTAAAAGGGCAATCTCTTCCTCTTCTTCCAGCTGTTCCTTAGTCTTGCTTTCCTTTTCTTTCAAAGCTTGAGCACGCATCCTTTCACGATTCTCATTTTTATTTGCTTCCACCATTAGGGCAATATCTCTTTGGTGGCGCAGATACTCAGCGTACTCTGGAGTTGACGTCATCAAAGCAAGATCTGTCTGGGGGTTTCTAGCCAATTCAGCCATATCAGCTTCCCTTCTCGCTTCATAGCCTCTCAGCTTCCCATAGATCTCTTCCATATCCAGGGTTTTGTTGGCTGTGTTCTCCTTGAACGTAGTCCTATCAAAATTCCATTTTCCTGTAAGCCCATCAATGACTACTCCGACTCTGTTTCTCATTGAGACTTCAGCTTCTGGGATGCCTAAATTTCGCATCTTGGTCACAAGAGCTTCAAAGCGGTATGAGTAGTCCTTGACAGATTCATTAGGAAGCATTCTGAAGGCATAGAACTCTCGTTTGATTTCAAGCTTGACGTCTTCCTTCATCTCTGCCGTACCCACATGGTACTTCTCAAGAGCTTCCCATTGTAGTTTGGTTGTTGCCAAATTGCTAACTCGGGTGGCGTCCCTTTCGTAGAGGGACGCTTGAAGGAAGCATATAGCCTTAGCGTTTGTTTCCAAAAGCTTGAATTCGTCAGGACCCCACTCGTCCTCTTTGTCTTTCTTGTCATCAGGGATGGTAAGGTCACCCTTCATGATCACTCTCCAGCATTGATAATTCTGACTTCTGCAAAAGTTCTCGAAGCGGATCTTCCAGCGGTTGAAGTTGCCGTCCGTCAGACGAGGAGGCTTTACAAAAGAGATTCCAATAGGTTCCATGTCCATCTTGTACCTGCAACTCAACAAAAATCTAGAGCGCCTGCTCTGATACCAATTGATGGATCGTAAGTCAGTTAATGAGGGCGTCCTTAACTGGGTTAAGGGCGTCCTTTAGTGCAGCGGAAAATAGACTTAACAGAATACAAGATAAGTGGACACGAGTATTTATAGAGGAACCCCACTAAGACCAACTAGTCTTATGGGTAAACCTCTACCTCCGTTGGAGGATTTTCAATAGCCGTCCCTTATCTTATTAAGAGCGAGTCCTTACAACTTAGGCGAGTCGTTACACTTCTCTGAGCTAAGCGTCCGTCCTTAGCCTCACTAGTAACACTCCTTTCAACCTAACAAGTAACCTAACACTCTTAGCTATAAGGAAGCTATCACTCACGTCTCTCACGGTTCGTTGTGAGAGACAAACTACAACTCTAATTGATTTGTGGTTTGTTTTGGATTTGATGTGGTTGGACTTTCTTTCTCTTGCTTCAAGCTCACTTGATCTTCTTGATCTTCGTTCGTGTTCTTTAATGCTTCGGGAGAGCTTGAGAGAAAGTCTTCAAAGTCCACTCTTGCACCCACATGCCGCTATGCATACTCCTTGGAGAGTATTTATAGCGGAAGTGATTCTTGTCCTCTAGCGTCCTCTGAGGCTTGGCAGGATCCTCGATCTTTGATCAACGGTGCGATGAGCGTCTTGAGGAGGTCAACTCTGTTGACGCTTGGGAAGCCTCCGCGTGGGTAGGGGACCATTGCTGGGAAAGCGACGTCTTTGGCATTGTCTACACGTGCCCAGACAAAGGAAGCTTCCTTCTGAGGACTAAGGCCGGACGATGATGTAATCATGTTGGGGCGACCTTGATTTGAATTTGAACTTCGTCCGTATTTTTGCGCGCGTCCCTTCTTGATGAGGACTCCGTCCTATCTTGCGCAGGGACTCCGCCAATTACGTTTAGCTTTGGAAGTTCTGGTAACATGCGTCCCTACAGCATAGGGACTGTTGTTCACTTGTTGTCCTTTTCGCTCATGTGCGTCCACTGGACTTACCTGAGATCAAAACTTGGACAACTTATCAAATACATTTGAGTTTGTCATTATCAAAACAAGGGACGATTATTATTGGTTTAGATATTAACCACTGACGTCCTTAATATCGTCCCAACAAACGCTTTCTTCCATGATTCTTTTAATGAGCTTAATAAGTTTGGTTTTGGAACAATTCTCTAAGGAGTTCATCATGGATTCACGAGTTACCTCTTGTTCCTTTTCAGAAGCGTCCTCTTCAAGGACTGGGGCGTCCTCCACAGCCATGTACGCCACTTGCTCATCATCTGAGGCGTCCTCTACGGCTATGTACGCCACTGGTCCTTCTGGTTCTTCATCATCAGAACTCACATTATCCCATGCGGCTTCGCACGCTCCCAAGAGAGCTTTCATCTTCATTTCTTTTGAGTTTAGTCCCGTAGTACACCTTTTAGCAAAGTGTCCTTTCTTGTTACATTTGTAGCAAGTAAGTTCCTTCATCTCTGCCTTTGTATACTTGGGACTCTCCTTTTTGTAAGGCATCTTGCGTTTCTTGGAATCTCTGGCCTTTTTACCCCATAAGCGAGCAACTTTGTGTAAAAGGGCAATCTCTTCCTCTTCTTCCAGCTGTTCCTTAGTCTTGCTTTCCTTTTCTTTCAAAGCTTGAGCACGCATCCTTTCACGATTCTCATTTTTATTTGCTTCCACCATTAGGGAAATATCTCTTTGGTGGCGCAGATACTCAGCGTACTCTGGAGTTGACGTCATCAAAGCAAGATCTGTCTGGGGGTTTCTAGCCAATTCAGCCATATCAGCTTCCCTTCTCGCTTCATAGCCTCTCAGCTTCCCATAGATCTCTTCCATATCCAGGGTTTTGTTGGCTGTGTTCTCCTTGAACGTAGTCCTATCAAAATTCCATTTTCCTGTAAGCCCATCAATGACTACTCCGACTCTGTTTCTCATTGAGACTTCAGCTTCTGGGATGCCTAAATTTCGCATCTTGGTCACAAGAGCTTCAAAGCGGTATGAGTAGTCCTTGACAGATTCGTTAGGAAGCATTCTGAAGGCATAGAACTCTCGTTTGATTTCAAGCTTGACGTCTTCCTTCATCTCTGCCGTACCCACATGGTACTTCTCAAGAGCTTCCCATTGTAGTTTGGTTGTTGCCAAATTGCTAACTCGGGTGGCGTCCCTTTCGCAGAGGGACGCTTGAAGGAAGCATATAGCCTTAGCGTTTGTTTCCAAAAGCTTGAATTCGTCAGGACCCCACTCGTCCTCTTTGTCTTTCTTGTCATCAGGGATGGTAAGGTCACCCTTCATGATCACTCTCCAGCATTGATAATTCTGACTTCTGCAAAAGTTCTCGAAGCGGATCTTCCAGCGGTTGAAGTTGCCGTCCGTCAGACGAGGAGGCTTTACAAAAGAGATTCCAATAGGTTCCATGTCCATCTTGTACCTACAACTCAACAAAAATCTAGAGCGCCTACTCTGATACCAATTGTTGGATCGTAAGTCAGTTAATGAGGGCGTCCTTAACTGGGTTAAGGGCGTCCTTTAGTGCAGCGGAAAATAGACTTAACAGAATACAAGATAAGTGGACACGAGTATTTATAGAGGAACCCCACTAAGACCAACTAGTCTTATGGGTAAACCTCTACCTCCGTTGGAGGATTTTCAATAGCCGTCCCTTATCTTATTAAGAGCGAGTCCTTACAACTTAGGCGAGTCGTTACACTTCTCTGAGCTAAGCGTCCGTCCTTAGCCTCACTAGTAACACTCCTTTCAACCTAACAAGTAACCTAACACTCTTAGCTATAAGGAAGCTATCACTCACGTCTCTCACGTTCGTTGTGAGAGACAAACTACAACTCTAATTGATTTGTGGTTTGTTTTGGATTTGATGTGGTTGGAGTTTCTTTCTCTTGCTTCAAGCTCACTTGATCTTCTTGATCTTCGTTCGTGTTCTTGAATGCTTCGGGAGAGCTTGAGAGAAAGTCTTCAAAGTCCACTCTTGCACACACATGCCGCTATGCATACTCCTTGGAGAGTATTTATAGCGGAAGTGATTCTTGTCCTCTAGCGTCCTCTGAGACTTGGCAGGATCCTCGATCTTTGATCAACGGTGCGATGAGCGTCTTGAGGAGGTCAACTCTGTTGACGCTTGGGAAGCCTCCGCGTGGGTAGGGGACCATTGCTGGGAAAGCGACGTCTTTGGCATTGTCTACACGTGCCCAGACAAAGGAAGCTTCCTTCTGAGGACTAAGGCCGGACGATGATGTAATCATGTTGGGGCGGCCTTGATTTGAATTTGAACTTCGTCCGTATTTTGGCGCGCGTCCCTTCTTGATGAGGACTCCGTCCTATCTTGCGCAGGGACTCTGCCAATTACGTTTAGCTTTGGAAGTTCTGGTAACATGCGTCCCTACAGCATAGGGATTGCTGTTCACTTGTTGTCCTTTTCGCTCATGTGCGTCCACTGGACTTACCTGAGATCAAAACTTGGACAACTTATCAAATACATTTGAGTTTGTCATTATCAAAGCAAGGGACGATTATTATTGGTTTAGATATTAACGACTGACGTCCTTAATATCGTCCCAACACCTTTCGTCGCAGACCCCCTCTCCAGCCAAGTGATCTTTGCCAAATGGCAAATTTGTGATTGCTTTTGATTATCTCTGTGTTAAGTACTTATTCCGGCAATGTCCATTGCCATAAAACTCTAATGCTTGTTTTGAAATGGCCTTCGTGCCAAGACTTATCTTGATGGGGGAAAACGTTGTACCCCTAGTGTAAAAACTTTTAACTCTCTCTTTAACCTTTATAGGCCCTCTGCATGACCGTTTTAATTATGTTGCATTCTCGACTGTAGCAATGCTTGCTTGGATCGATAGATACTTGTAGAACAAACCTTAAGGAATAACCCAAAATATGGTCCCTAATAGCATTCAAAGCTTGATTTACAAATGAAATATCGTAACGTTGGGGCCTAACCCCTGCTACCGTCACTTAGTTGTTATCTGGGGGTATGGCTGTTTCCATACTTTGCTATTAATAGATCTAGGTGTCGTACCTAGAAAGCGTTTACTTGACTTACCAATGTGTTTTACTCGTGGTATCTAGAGTGAAACACATATTCAGAGATGATACCCTGAATAGGCTTTGTTGGAAAACTCAGCACCCCTTGTCTTGCGGGGGGCGTTCTTGACCTATACTCTGGAGAGCGTATCCAGAGAAGTATGCTTGTGTTTTAAACAAGTGCGAGAGATTGCAAATGTATATCTCTAGAGTAGGAGTCTAGAAGTGATATTGGTAGATGTAATCTTGATAATCACGTGATTAGTAAAGTTATCGTAGTATGGTGATGCGGTTATTGGTGAATTCACTACCCCTTGTATTATTTGGAGGAGGATCACCATTGTCTGGAGATTATGTCTAGAAAAGCGCATTTGTCTTTGCTATAAGTGGTGTAGGTACCTAGTGCGTCTTAGCGGTTATTGTTTGTAAGAAACAAGCTTGTTTGTATGAAGTGCTAACGTTAGCTTTGTGATGTCAAATGTTGATAGCGTATCTAGGTTGTACAACCAGGTAGTATGTGTGAATTAATCCGTTGGATGCTAGCATATGTGATCGGTCCGGATGTGGTGGTCAAAATTTAAATTTATAAACCGAACCTCACTTGTAGTAAAGAGGTAGGGTGTCGAACACACGGGAGTTCGTGCGTTGAGAGTACCCGAAAGACTAAAAAGAGATAAAAGAAAGGCAAAACGAGGAAAAACAAGAGAAATCACCTCGGACCGACACTAGTCACTTCGGTCCGAGGGTGGATCGAGGTTGATTGGCCGGGACCGACTTCACACAACGTCGGGCCCGATGACTGGGTAACTCGATTAAGCTAAAATAGTAGATCGGTCTTGGGTTTTTGGGTTCCTTCCCTATCTAGACTTGGGTGATTCCACCCCAATTCAACCAATAAGTGTTGATCCTTGTGAGATCGAGGTTGCTAGCCTTCGATCCCTCCACTCCACACTTCGACCCAAGGGAGTTTTCACTCTCCTTCGATGTTAGGTCTAGTGACGGGTTAGAGATCACTTTCGCTTACTCTTACCAATCACAAGCCCTATGTCCCTTGTTTCCACAAGAGAATTGAAGCTTAATGTAGAGAGGATTCCTAGATCAAGCACTCAAAGGCTATGGAATTGGGGTTTCTTACACAATCGTAGCTAGGGGATTCCCCCATAGCCCAAGACTATGGAATCTACTCCCTAAGATAAGAGTAAAAAGCAATCAAATGGAAAAGCAAGCAAATCTCAATCATCAATCTCAAATCAAACTCAAATTGCATTCAAATTCAAAGGGTTCACAAGATCCAAGACTTGTTGGTTAAGATAGATTTTTACCTTGTATAAGATAGAATTCCTACCTTTTTGTCTACAAATACCCATGTAACCCACGAAATTGGGAGAGGAGAGATATAGGATCATAGCACATCACATCAGATTACACACCATAGCCCTCGCCAGAGGCATGCACTGTAAACCCTAGAAGGGGGGTCATACCTTCATACATCCATTGTAACCCTAGAACGGGGTACCATGTTTTTACACATTCATTCGATTTCTACACATTCATTCGATCTCGCTCATGATGCTATCTATCTCGTCTCCTTCTGCGCACCTCTGCAAGACCCCTGATGCAGATTTGTTGTAGAGCAAGCCTTGGTGGACGACGAATCGTGTGGTTTGGCTCTTAAAGCTCTTGCCTCTGCCTTATATTCTGGTGCTTTCTCGTGTACTAGCTAGTCTAGGTATGGTTTGATCCATCTGCTAGTTTTTTCTCTAGAATGTGTGTCTGGACTAGCTACTGGGAGAACGTCTAGGGCTGGTGTTTCTTCAGGATGCTCGATCGCTGAGTAAAGAAGGTGGACTAGCGGGATCTGAGAGTACTCCTCTGGGTTAAGCACCGATCCTAGGCCTGCTAGGCCATCGGCCGACGTGTTGTTCTCTCTAGGTACCTGTTCAAAGGTGACCTGCTGGAATTCTCGTGCTAAGGCTCTCGCCTTTTCTAAATAAAGAGTCATCATCTCGTCCTTTGCCTCAAATAGTCCCAGTATCTAGTTTACTACCAAGAGAGAGTTGCACTTCACTTGTAGGTTTTGGATTGCCAGGTCTCGTGCTAGCCCTAGCCCGAAGATTAGGGCCTCATATTCTGCCTTGTTGTTTGTGGCGTCGAAGTTACGTTACGGCCTGAGCTAGCCAGTCTCCCTTGCTTGATTCCAGGACTACCCCTAGCCCTATCCCTCTGGCGTTAGAAGCCCTGTCTGTGTTGAGTGTCCATGCTTCGCGTGTTTCTTTTAGGATAGGAGCAGGTGTATTTGTGCTTGCTGCTTCCTCTAGATTAGGCGAGAAGTCGGCAACGAAGTCAGCTAGGACCTGTGACTTTATGGCTTTGCGGGGCTCGTACTTGATGTCATGTCCGCTGAGTTGTACCGCCCACTTGGTCATTCGCCCAGAAAACTCCAGCTTCAGCATGACCTGTCGCAAAGGGTAGCTGGTCTAAACTGCGATAGTATGTGACTCGAAATAAGGGTGCATCTTATTTGAGCTCATGACGATGGCAAGGACCAGCTTTTCAAGGGTGAGTATCTAGTCTCAGTTGAGGTCAGTGTCTTGCTTACGAAGTAAACAGGCGTTTGCTGCCCTTCTGCTTCCCTGACTAGAACCCCACTCAGTGTGCTTCCTAATACCGCTACATACAGCTACAAGATTTCTCCCGGAACTGGCTTAGCTAGCAACAATGGATTGGAGAAGTATCTCTTGAGTTCCTGGAAAGCCTTCTCGTGTCGCTCATCCCACTGGAAACTTTTGTTTTACTTGAGGATATCGTAGAATAGTCGACACTTGTCGGCCGACTTAGATATGAATCTATTCAAGGAGGTTACTTTTCGAGTGAGTTTCTGTACTTCCTTGATGTTCTTGGGTGATCTTAGGGAGGCTATCGCTTTCACTTGATCGGGACTGGCCTCAATTCCCTTTTTGGTCACGATGTAACCTAGAAAATTTCCAGATTGTGCTCCGAATGTGCACTTTTGAGGATTAAGCTTCATGTTGAATTTTTCCAGAATGTTGAAAGCTTCCCCAAGGTGTTGTTGGTGTTGAACTGCCGCCGTGCTTTTGACCACAATATCATCAATGTATACCTCCATCGTCTTCCTGATCTGGTTCTAGAACATGTGGTTAACGAGCCGCTGGTAGGTCGCTCCAGCGTTCCTCAAGCCAAAAGGGATAACCCGGTAACAGTATGTTCCTTGTCCTGTTATGAAGGAAGTTTTCTCTTGATCTTCGGGGTGCATCTGGATCTGGTGGTAGCCGCTGAAGGCGTCCATGAATGTTAAGAGTTCGTCGGCAGTGGTGGCATCGACCATTGTGTCTATGTGTGGGAGTGGGAAAGAGTCTTTAGGACAAGCCTTGTTCAAGTCGGTAAAGTCCACACAAACCCTCCACTTCCCGTTCTTCTTCGGGACGACCACCACGTTAGCTATCCATTCTGGATATTTCACCTCCCGAATCTTGTCTGTGCCTAGTAGCTTCCTTACTTCTTCATCGACTTCCTGGATTCGCTCGGGGGCGAACCTCCTTCTCTTTTGTTTCACTGGGGAAAAACTAGGATCGGTGTTCAGTTTGTGCATGATTACTCTTGGGTCTATTCCAGTCATGTCTTCGTGACTCCACGCGAAACACCTCTGGTGCCTTTCTAGAAAGGATACTAGCTCTGCCTTGATAGATGCTTCTAGTCCGACTCCCAGCCGAACGATCCTTCCTTCCCCTATTGCTACCTCCTTCACTTCTTCTTCTTTCTCTCTGGTCTGGGTAGGAGGGGTAGCGTCCTGTAATTGCAATGCCTGTGGCCCAGCGGCCGTAGGCTTTAGGGCTGTCTTGTAGCATTCTCTAGCTTGCCTCTGATCTCCTCGAATTTCCTCTATTCCCCGTGGTGTGGGGAACTTCACCGTCTGGTGATAAGTGGAGGCCACCGCCTTCATGTCATGTATCCAGGGGCGGCCCAAGATTACGTTGTAGCTAGAGGGGCAGTCTATTACCATGAAGCTTACTTGCAAGTTAACTACTTTTGCGAAGGTTTGAAGAAGTATGTCTCCTACGGTGTGTTTCACTTCACCGCTGAATCCTACGAGAGGGATGGGATTTTTGTGTACGTCGTTCTCGGATAAGCCCATCTCCTTGAGCGCGGTGAGGGTTATGAGGTTGGTGGAGCTACCGGCGTCGACCAGTATCCTCCTCATGAGAACGTTCCCTATGTGCAGGGAGATTACCAAGCCGTCGTGATGAGGTCCGACCTGGTTCTCAATGTCGGAGTCGTCAAAGACTATTGCTAACCCGGTCGGTTGTCTTGGTCGCCTCTCTAGATAGGCTGGCTTCCCCAGGTATCCCTCTCGTGCATGTCTCTTGGCCGGTGAGTAAGTAAGACCGCACACGCTCGACCCCCCGGTTATTACGTTTACCACCCTTTCTGGAGTAGGGGGCGTCCTGTCGGCTGTCATGCCTCGGTACGGGTCGTCCAGGAGACCACGGGGAACTCTGGTGTCTGGAGCCGCTTCCGGATCTTGCCTTTAGAGATTAGGAGCGCTACTTCTCTCCTCAACATGATACAATCCTTGGTCCAGTGCCCGTGATTGTCATGGAACTCGCACCACTTGTTCTCGTCGGCTCCCGCTTTAGGTGCTTTGTCTTTTCTGGGCCACCTCACTAGATCGCCCATCTTGGAAAGATTCTTCACCAGTTGTGATGGCGAGATTTTTAGGTTGAAGTCCTCCAAGGGAGGTGGCAATGGATCGCGTTCCTTCTCTGCCGCTGGCTTGTTGCTTGCTACGTTTACCCGTTTGGCTGGGTGTCTGTCGTAGGATCGATCACGCCTGTCCCTCCTCTGGCCGAAGGGCGATCGCCTCCGCTCTGTGTACTACCTCTTGCGTTCGGAACCGCCTTTCCTATCAGTGCCTCTAGGTTCGGCCGACCTCCTCCGAAGTGATCTATCTTCTTCCAACCGGACGTGTGCTAGTGCCTTTGACTGGACTTCCTCGAAGGTGGCACATGGGTGCTTGGTCAGTTCTTGGTACAACCCCCCATCTGGCGTAATCCCTTGTCGGAAGGCCTTGATTGCGGTTGTGGTGTCGCAATTTGGGATGCTTACCTTCTCCTTGTTGAAGCGATCTAGGTAAAGCCCTAGTGGCCTCGTGATTCTTCTGCTTGACCAAGTAAAGGTCACTAGACTTCTTCTCAAACTTGCGACTTCTCGCGAACTGGCTCCGGAAGGTGTCCGAGAGGTCGGCAAAGGACTTGATACTCCCTCTGGGTGGACCGATGAACCAGGTAAGGGCTGGTCCAGTCAGGGTTGTTCCGAACCCCTTACACATCACGGATTCCTTTGAGTGACTGGGAACCTAGCTAGTCATCATCTTTTGCTTGTAGATGGCTATGTGCTCGTTAGGGTCCGTGGTGCCATTGTAAGGGTTCATGGTGGGAATGGTGACTTTCCTTGGAATCTTGGCTCAAGCGATCCTGGGGATGAAGGGTGACTCGTTGTATCCATCTTGGGCCTTTGGTTGCACTGGCTGGTATCCGGCGTGGCTCCTCACAACCTGATCGGAGATGGCTCCAATCTGCTCTATGACCTTGTTTCTGATAAGGGCATCTAGATCCATCTCCTGGCGTCTTTCGGTGTAAGCGTTTTTAGCCATCCACACGTTCCCGGAGCGGGTTCTGTAAGTGTTACCCGGGGGCGTGACCTGGTTTCCGAGGGTTTCCCTGTTTTGGGCCTGCCCGCGATTGTTCTCGGGGTTAGGCGTTTGCTGAGTGTTTAAGACTCCGCCTTGGGTGTCATTCCCGTTGTTTCCCCCAGAGATCCCCTCTCCGGCGTCAAAATCCAGTCGAGTCACCAAACCTTCAGTGTTTCTAGGGACGTGGGCAGGTTGTCTTGCCGTAGTCAGTAACTAGTTATGGCTCTTGAGCTAGTTGTTCTCGTTGGTTAAACGTTCCATGCTGGCTTCAAGGAAACTTTTTTGTTGCTCAAGCTCCTTCTGGAGAAATTCCATGCGGCGACGAACGTCAACCATCTCGTCCTCTCGTTGCTTAGACAGGACCTCTTATTGTTGGGTGGCGTTGTTCTTTTCTTGCACGATCTCTCCAGACTCCGACATTGTTCTAGATTAGAAACTCGAACAACAAACGACTCTTCGTTCGTGATTTGCCAAATTCTGTGCCCCACGGTGGGCGCCAAACTGTTTGAGCTAGAAATCTACCAACCTAGATTAGAGATTCTTTAGCCTAGATCGGGCTTGAACTAAGCAATACGAACTCGAGTATCAATGAAAGAATGCAAAAATTGTATCAACGCTCGTGTATATTTGTATGTATGTCAACGTTTGTAACCGTACAATATGTGTGCCCCCCTATGTATATATAGGGGTTCCTAAAGATATATCGTTTACAAGATATGTGGGTAACTAGATAGATCCATGCTTACTAGATAGAATATACCTAAGTATGATATGATTCTCGTTACATTGGATAGAGATAAACCTTATAAGATATAATTTAAGTATATCTTATACTTGGGCTGGCAAATTGACCTATTTTGTTATTCATTCATTACTCGGTCCTCCTTTTAGAAACACGCCGCTGGGCTTTGTGGGTTTCTTGCAGGCCGCTCTAGTATGCTCCGTGGGCTTTTGGTTAATAGGGCCCAACACATGCTCCCTTAAGATAGTTTATTGCTTGAACGCAAAAAGTCTTTACTACGGCACATACCTAGTAAACCTGGCAAGACCAGCCAAGAAAGCGCTAACAAGACGACGAAACAGGCTCTTGCCCCAAAGCAAGTAAGAACCTGAGTTCAACATGAACAAGTGTCTGCACAAACAAGCACGACACAAAAAGTTCTTTCTAGAGTACATACCTAGTAACCCAGATCAGGCTAACAACGGGTTATAACACCACTACACACACATAAACACATATTCCCGCAAAACTCGAGAAACATATCTCGCAAAACTCGCGGAAGATACCCCACAAACCTCGTGGACGTAACAATTAGGTTCATAAGTTGACCTAGGCAATTATCGCCAGATATCCCACAGAACTCGTGGACGTAACGATAGGCCCATAAGGTGACCTAGGCAAGTATCGCCAGTATTGCAAAACTCGCACTGCAAAACTCGCACGACACAATGGATCCATAAAACAAACAAGGCAAAAATCGGCAAAAAACACACACAACTTACATGGATTAATCCACAGGAACGCTACATACCACATCCTACCAAGCAGTCCCCATGGGACGGTTACAAACACATCCTACCAGACAGTCCTCCTGGAACGGTTACAAACACATATTACCAGATAGTTCCCTCTGGTATGATCACAAAATGTACCCTACCAGGCAGTTCCCCCTGGTATGGTTGCAAAAACATCTTACCAGGCAGTTCCCCCTGGTACGATTTACGTACTGACAAAGCTCTAGAGCATACTCAAGTCGAGTAACCACTATTGCGGGACGCCGCATCACACTTACGTCCGGGGTACATTCCTGGACCAAACTTACAAAAACACTTTCGAAACATGCATCGACCAACACCCTACCGTCAAAGAACGAGTGTACCATTCAACAAAAGACAAAAGCGAAGCAATCATTTCTAGATACAGACTCTAGAAATACACCTCCCTGCTTCGGAATAGGGACCATTAGAAATGGCTTGCCTATATTATTGAAAGGTGATCGTAATACTGATTAACCTTCTCATTACTAAAGACATCGACTCACTCCATACAACTAGAAAACGATACAATAGAACAAGACCGAACGGTCGCCTTTGGATACAATATCTAGACATACCTTCCCTGAGTCGCCAGACTCAGTACACTTGCTTTGCCAGAACAATAGATTTTTGACATCTATCATGTTTTTGGTTGATTAAGACAAGCATCATGGAAACGCCCTTGGCGAAACATCGATGGTTGTCTCTAGTCTAAGCCTATACGCTAAGACTCAAAGACCATGAAGTACTTTTTGAGTGTCACAAAACACACATGAGCATCAAAGCATAACTGGCCATACAAAGGGCCGACATGGTTAGACATGGAATTCAAGATACATGGGGTATGGAGCATCACCCCACAACACGAGGTATGGTATTAGTACTACACCACAAACTGTCTCATCAGCATCGACAAGCCGGAGTCATCAATAGACAGAAACAAGTGCTAGCAAAGGAGAACATAAACAAAGTTACGCAAAAGAGTTTCGTCAAGCAAAAGGCTTACACTTCTGGATCTCATATCAAGAACGCGAACCCAGACAGGGGTATGTAGAAACTCTTACAAAATGAAGACATCACGACACCAACAGAAGTTCATGGCTTAGAGGATGCAATACACAATGTGGTTGATTCAAGACCAGCGTTCTATAAGAAGGAAGCAATAACCACACAGGGGTACTTGAAGAGTCTAGAGATCTACAACTGCTCGTGAACGTTTCTGGATCAGCAAAACAAAAATTCAGTGAAGCACGCCCATCATGATCAAAATCTGGCCGATCATCTCTGACCTAAGACAAGGGATTCGAGTACTTTTTGGAAGGCCTCAAACGACACTATATTCATTATTTTGTCTCGGGTACGTTTGCAAGAGACAAGTCTTACGAAAGAGCCTAGACTGGGGTAGTAGGGTGGAGATACGTAGCAAAGTTGCTCTGACATGCAGTTACGTCCTAGTAACCATACTTCTCAACAGCAAGATTTCAAGAAATCTCAAGGCAAGGCTTCATCAAAAACTGAGCTCACAAACGACCACATTTCGGAATAAGCTGACTACAATAAGTTTCTAGTCACCTAATTTCCCTTCGCTAAACACATTTATCAATATTGCTTCTAGATATCACCTCTAAAGATATGCTTACCTTCACATTGACCAAACACTGGGTCACCTTCACAGTTTCTCGCAACTTCACTTCCCGAGCGCAGTGCAACTCATCGGGTACTCGCTAGCTAACGTAGAGAATCTCCGATGCAGACATGCGAAACCAACCAGTTTTGTTACCTTAGAGAGTAACTTCGAAAAACAGATTCCAAGACATAAGCTTTCAAGCTGAGACATATACCTTCAGTTTCTTAAACATCTACCAAGAGTGTTCAACTCCAGAATCTTTTTGGACAAAGGTTTCGATCAAGTCAACAAAGCTTTAAGACAGCAAGGAACTCGACGACACATTACAAATCGGCTTCCAACTCCATAGCGGGTCTAGATTTACAACCCGATCCGGGGGTATTGTTAGACCCAAGACTGGGGGCCCATAATTCTGGCCTGAAGCCCATGGATGTATCTAAACAGGCCCACGAGAAGCGATGAGATCCAAAGAATCCGAAGCTGTTACAACGGAACAATCCACCATATTGACGGAAATCTTATCTTACCTAGGGAAAATATTCTATCTATTGTATCATATCCATCTAGTTGTATGAGATCATGCAAATATCTATCTTTTAGACATCCCCTATATATACAGGGGGGGGGGGCAGTCATGCATTGTACACATTGACACACACGTTAATATACACATTCACACACGATTATTCACATACATCAATACAAAATCACACGTTTTCTTCTTCAATTCTTTCGTTCTTTTTGCTTTGTTCTAGCCCGATCTAGGCTAAGGGGTCTTCAATCTTGCTTGATAGATTCTTGGCTCAAACAACAGGCGCGACCATGAACTCCATTATGTCGGGGAGGAGTTTGGTCAATTCATCAACCGTCCCATCGAAGGTGTCAGAGATGACGGCAGACCCCATGAAAGGGGGGTTTGTGTAGTTGGTTTCTTGGTGGCGGGGCTTGACGTATGTGACCATGAAGTAATGGAGGATGCGTTGGATTTTTGGTGGGTGATTTTGTATGGACGCCCTATGGAAAATGTTTGTCAGGGTCTTTGGCTCTCTTTCTAGCCAGTCCTCTATCAACGGGTCAAGTTGAGAACGGAGTTTGGGTTGAGGAGGGAGTTTGCTGAAGGTGGACTTTTGGGGACTCCCTTACTCAGGCTCAGGGAAGAACAGTTGCTCCAAGAATTTGAATCGTTTTTGTGGAGGTTTAGGGTGAGATCTGGATTGAGGGTGTGATTGAGATTTTTTGGGTTTTGGAGGGGTGGTGGAAGGGCGGCGTTGGCCGGATTGGGAGGAATGCTGGTGGCGTGATTGATCTTGCCGCCCAGCAGGTCTTCCTCTTGCAACCATTAGAGACCGGCCTTTCACCGGAGTTAAGCTTCTCGCCGCCGAAGAAGACGACGGAGAGGGTTTCGGGTTCTTTGTGTTGCGAGTGTTGGCCATTTGTGATTTGAGTGATTTATATAGGGGAGGTTAGGGTTTGGGAGGAGATTTCGAGATCTGGGATGGAGATTTGGGAAGATTTGAGAGAGATTTCCAGATATAGGCAAACAAGCAAGAGAGCGAAGAAAGTTTTCAGTTGGAGCACAGGTGTACGTATTTATAGGAAGAAGACGAAGATGAACGAGCAGGGGTAACATGGACATTTCCTTCGGCTTCCTCCACCTGCGTTCCCACACGTGGCAAACTTCTCCGCTAAGTAAACAACTGTTTTGCACCATTGTACAAATCCCGAGATCTGCGTTCAAAATTTCCGCGATGGTTCACCTTCCATTTTTCAACTTTTAAACTTTTCACAAGTGCTAAGGACTCTGTCTTGGCGTCCTTTCAACACACAACACTGCTTCACTGAGAACTGTACCACTACGTCCCAAAACTAATCTCAACCACTGACTTTTAGAACTTTGCCTTGACATCCTTTAGACCTTGACAAGCTTCCCTTTAATCACTTAGAACCATTTTTGAAAATCAAGCAAGTACGTCCCGTAAAGAAAATAAAGAAGGCTCATAGGACGCGTTTGCAAGATTCTCGGCTTACGTAAGCTTAGATTTCCCATCATTTCGGCTTATAATGAGGGTTGGGTGATCAGGAATACTCTTGAGATTAAAAGAGAAATGAATAGCGTTCAAAACACAAGCAAAACACATGTCTTAGACTAGCGTCCTTTCAAGATGACTTTAAATGCTTGACATACTTTAAAACAAGTTCTCGACAACACATAGCCAATCATGGAGGGAATAATAGAACGGGACTTGATCATTTAAAAGTTATCATCCCCAAGAGTAGCCTAAGGTGCTCGAAGGGACATCTATCAAGCGCTTTTGTGAAAATATCGGCCACTTGGTCCTCAGTCCTAATATGATCCACTCTTATTAATCCAAGTTCAACATTATCACGAAGGAAATGATGTCTTCTGTGAATATGCTTTGTTCTAAAATGATGAACATGATTTTTGGCAATACTTATAGCACTAGTGTTATCACATAGGGACTATATCAAGGAACGTACCATAGTATTCCAGTTGGTACTTGATCCATAGGACTTGAGAGCAGCATGAAGCAGCAACAACGTACTCAGCTTCCGCGGTTGAGAGAGCCACGGAGTTTTGCTTCTTAGATCCCCATGATACAAGGCAAGAGTCTAGGAATTGAGCCATTCCTGAGGTGCTCTTCCTATCCACCACATGGCCAGCATAGTCTGCGTCAGAGTACGCCACAACATTTCGGGACGTCCTTTTGGGATTCTGACTCGGCTAAAGTCGTCGTGCCAAAATCAAAGATAAATAACCCAAACTACAAACTACTATAGTATGTAAGTAAGGGGTCGAACCCAAGAGAACTATGGCTTCTAGTATTGATGGGTTCTAGATCGGAGGGTCTCAAAATTTAAATTTATAAACCGAACCCCAATTGTAGTAGAAGAGGTAGGGTGTCGAACACACGGGAGTTCGTGCGTTGAGTGTACCAAAAAGATTAAAAAGAGGTAAAAGAAAGGCAAAAACAAGGAAAATCAAAGAGAACACCTCCGACCGACACAGGTCACTTTGGTCCGAGGATGGATCGAGGAGAGTTTGGCCGGGACCGACACACACAACGTCGGGCCCGATGTACTGGGTAACTCGAACTAGGAAAATTTGGTAGATCGGTCTTGGGTTTTTGGGTTCCTCCCCTATCTAGACTTGGGTAATTCCACCCCAATTCAGCCAATAAGTATTGATCATTATGAGATCGAGGTTATTGCCTTCGATCCCTCCACTCTACACTTCGACCTTAGGGAGTTTTCACCTCCTTTGATGCTAGGTCTAGTGGTGGGCTCTAGATCTCTTTCGCTTACTCTTACCAACCACAAGCCCTAGATCCCTTGTTCTCACAAGAGAGTTGAAGCTCAATGTAGAGAGGATTCATAGATCAAGCACTCAAGGCTATGGAATTGGGGGTTCACACCCAATCCTAGCTAGGGGATTCCCCCACAGCCCAAGACTATGGAATCTACTCCATCAAGTAAGAGTAAAAAGCAATCAAATGGCAAAACAAGCAAGTCTCAATCATCAATCTCAAATCAAAGCTAACTTGCATACAAATCAAAGGGGTTCACAATATCCAAGTCTCAAATCCACTAAACAAAAGCAAAACAAGTTCAAACTCACTAACTCTCTCTAGCTCTCCACCGATTTCTTCTTCTCTTCTCCTCCTTGCTCTCCAAGTCTTCCTTGAGCCTTTGAGAGTGATTAGGTGTGGATGATTCCTCCTAGCCAAGGGTTTCTCTCCTCTCCAAGGAAAGGAATTCACCTAAATCTTCCTCTAGATCTTGGGTTCCCCTCCCTTGGAGAAGAGTCCACCCCCTAAAGTTGTGTAGATGATGATGGATGATAAGAGTTTAAATAGAGATTTCCCTTCTAAACTCCTTGGGCTCCAAGGCTTGTCCTGGACCTCCAAGGCTTCTAGAACTCCTTGATCCCCAAGGCTTCTAGACTCCTTGACCTCCAAGGAAGCAAATATAACTATAAGAATTAACAAGAAAATCACAAAAAGAAAGGAATCCGGAGCCACGACCGACATGGATCGACACGGAGAACCTCGAGCCCGACTTGCTTCAACCTCGGTCCAATGACACATCTTTAAGAGACCTCAGGCCCGACTTGCCACACCTCGGGCCACCACCTCGGGCCAACATAGTACCTCGGGCCCGACATGCTGGGTACCTCGGTCCTAAGGCATTTTTCAGCTTGTTTCGCTCCGTTCTCTCTCGTTTTAGCTCCGATTGACTCGATTCTTTCGCCATTCTCTTCCTCTTCACTTGAGGCTTCTTTCCATGCATTGTTAGCTCCGATTTGGCTCCTTTTTCATTCTTGAATTCCTCCGTGATTCCATGCTCCAATCTTCATGATTTTTGCTCCGAAATGCCTACAAAACACACAAAATGCGCATAGTCTCCGAATCTCATAGAAAATCGGAATCTAAGCTAAAAAGGGACAAAACTAACAAGAAAAGGAACTAAAGACAGATATTTACAAGGGAAAATCACCTAAAAAACACTACCAAAATGAGAGACATCAGAATACCCCATACTTAAACTTGCTTGTCCTCAAGCAATAACAATGTGAACAAGACCGAAACATAATCTTCAAGTAAAGCCTCATATGAAAAATCAATCAAGTACGAGTGATAGATATACTAGCAAGATTACATCATCACACATGATCAAGTGTTGAAGGAATAAAGTCTAATGCAACAAAGCCTCACTTTAGGGATGTGAAATGTGTATCACTCATCATGTGTTTAGGTTTAACAATGAACACTCATACTCAACAATCATGCAAGTAAAGACTTTACCATTGAAGCTAGTATCACCAATTCCTCCACCTAGAGATTCCTATTACAATGCACACAAAGAATATGAACTTGGCCCAATGGAGGTCCTCAAAGAGGTTCCATTCGGCCGGGTTGTAATGGGGCTTTTGGTGTTTCTCAAGGTGGGAATCACTTTGGTCTTGTGGTGCTTACAATGGGGATTGAACATTTTTAGTCTCTCACCAACTTCACCAAATTATTCCACTTTCAACTTCACTCACCCAAAAGACTTTGATTTTTTTCCTTTCTCAACCCACATTTCACTTAACATTCCACTTCATCTTTGCATTACACTTTTTGTTGGATTTTTCAAACTTTTTACTAGGGATCGACTTGCACTATAACTCGGGCCCGATGTGCACTTTAACTCGGTCGGAACCCTTTTTTTACACTCAAGCACTTTGCTTTCAATCCACTACTTTTTCCAACTTTTCTTCCTTTCTTCACAACAAAGATGCACTACCCACTTGATTTATAACTCCATTCTTTTCCCTTTCACCAAAGAGAATCTCAACTCTCCAAATACATTCCAAAACCTCTCACTAAAGTCCAATCCCATAAGGGTCAAGTCATATAGGCTAGGAATCATATTTTTGAGGAGTTTCAAACAAAGGTTTAAGGCTAAAACGGGGCTACAAACAACGGTTTATCTTCAAGGTAGGATATGAAACATTTTGTGACTAAATGAAATAAAGTTCAAATCAATGTGACAAAGCATAGAACAAATCTCATATTGGTCTTGGAAAATACATAAACACTTCAATAACAAGTATTACTTAGCATGCTTGAGCTAATCACACAAGAAAATGAGGGATATGCAATATGAACAAGCATCCCTAAAATGGCCAAAAATAATCTCACAAGGTTCACTCTAGCCTAGTTGCATCAAAACTCGTCCAAGAACTCATGTGCTCAATAAAAACATGCAAGATATCATATCACATCAAAAGCAACATCCATTTAGAGGCTAAACTATCCAAAAATATGCAAAGGAGTTTACATGCTCACATCACCATTAGCCTTCATATGGACATCTAAGATGGGAATTCCTAGTCCAAAACAAAATCTTTTTGATATTTTCAACACAATTTTCAAATTTTTATGGATTTTTCGAAAATTTTTCTGAAAAACAAACAAACAAACTCATCCATTCAATACATCAAACTCAATCATCATCCATGCATCACATCATGCCACTATCCAAAAGAAAAACATCCCTTAACAAAACAAGAGAAATACAAGAAACCTACACATGGAACTATGAGCTACTAACCCACCCCATACTTAGAATTTTGATGTCCTCATCAAAACAAAGAAATCAAGACGCAAAAGTAAAAGAGAAGAGTCAAGAGAGCTCACAATTCCTTATTCTTGAATGGCATGTTGAGGCTTAGTTTGCTAGAAGGAGAGCCCATGAGGCCCTTACTTCTTCACTTGGGTCAATCTTGTCATAGAACTTCTTCACTCGATGACCATTCACTCGAAAGATCTTTCCATCTTCGCTAACCAAATCTACCGCTCCTTGAGAGTGTATTTGATGTACCACAAACGGTCCACTCCACCTTGTTCGAAGCTTTCCTGGGAAGAATCTAAGTCTTGCATTGAAAACAAGGACCTTGTCACCAACTTGATAGGTTTTTGGAATCAATTTCCTATCATGCCACCTCTTGGTCTTCTCCTTATATGATCGGTCCGGGATCGGAGGGTCTCACAATTTAAATTTATAAAACCGAACCTCAATTTGTAGTAAAGAGGTAGGGTGTTGAACACACGGGAGTTCGTGCGTCGAGAGTACCCGAAAAGACTAAAAAGAGATGAAAGAAAGGCAAAACAAAGGAAAACAAACGAGATCACCTCAGACCGATACAAGTCACTCCGGTCCGAGGGTGGATCGAGGTTGAGTTGCACGGGACCGACGTGGTACAAGTCGGGCCCGATGTACTGGGTAACTCGGTTTGCTCAAATTTGGTAGATCGGTCTTGGGTTTTTGGGTTCCTCCCTTAACTAGACTTGGGTATTCTTCCCCAATTCAACCAATAAGTGTTTGATCCTTGTGAGATCGAGGTTGTTAGCCTTCAATCCCTCCAATCCACACCTCGACCCAAGGGAGTTTTCACTCTCCTTCGATGTTAGGTCTAGTGATTTGGTTCGAGATTGCTCTCGCTTACTCTTACCAATCACAAGCCCTAAGCCCCTTGTTTTCACAAGAGAATTTAAGCTTACTGTAGCGAGGATTCATAGATCAAGCACTCAAAGGCTATGGAATTGAGGTTTTCTACCCAATCCTAGCTAGGGGATTCCCCCATAGCCCAAGACTATGGAATCTACTCCATATGATAAGAGAACAAAACAATCAAAAGGGAAATCAAGCAAATCTCAATCATCAACATCAAACCAAACTCAAATTGCATTCAATTCCAAAGTGTCAACAAAATCCAAGTCTCAATTCTACTAGATCAAGGCAAAACAAAGTACAAAACTCACTAATCCTCCTCCTAGCTCCACCGATCTCCTCTTCTCTTCCTTCTCCTTTCTTCTCCTTGCCCTCCAAGTCTTCCCTTGAGCCTTTAGAGAGTGATTTGAGTGTGGTCTATCCAAACATGCCCTTAATGCTCTCTAATCACCTCTATTTATAGCCTCTCATGGATTGGGCTCCAAGGAATCCAATTTAGAAAGGGGCAAATGTGGAAAGTTACTAAAAATATGCCTTGGGGAACAATCCTCTCAATTGCCGACTTAGGACCGACACGGATGCACCTCGGGCCCGACGTTGGAGAACGTCGGTCCTGGCTCTGATTGCTCGATCTCGGGCCCGACTTCGTGGTACTCGGTCCTGGGCCTCGATCCTTGTCTTCTTCTTGGGTTTCCTTCGGTTCCACTTTATTCTTAGCTTGGCTCTTGCATTCCTTGACTTGGCTCCTTCATTAGCTCCTCTAAATTGTCCTCATTCTTGCCATTTTACCTACAAAGTCAAACAAACTCGCATAGTTTCCGACTCTTGAAAAAAACCGGGAACTAAGCTAAAAAAGGAACCAAAACTAACAAAGAAGAGAATGAAAAACACATATTTACAAGGGAAATTAACCACTAAAACACCACCAAAATGAGAGACATCAGAATACCCCATACTTAAACTTGCTTGTCCTCAAGCAATAACAACATAAGCAAGACCGAAGCACAATCTTCAAGTAAAGCCTCATGTGAAAAATCAAGTAAGAACGAGTGATAGACATGCTAGCAAGATTATATCATCACACATGATCAAGTGTTCAAGGAATAAAATCAATGCAACAAAGCCTCACTTTAGGGATATAGAAATGTGTATCACTCATCATGTGTTTAGGTTTGAAAATGAACACTCATACTCAAAAATCATGCAAGTAAAGACTTTACAATTGAAGCTAATATCACCAATTCCTCCACCTAGAGATGCCTATTACAATGCACACAAAGAATATGAACTTGGCTCAATGGAGGTCCTCAAAGAGGTTCCATTCGGCCGGGTTGTAATGGGGCTTTTGGTGTTTCTCAAGGTAGGAATTATTTTGGTCTTGTGGTGCTTACAATGGGGATTGAACTTTCTAGTCTCTCACCAACTTCACCAACTTCTTCCACTTTCAACTTCACTCATCCAAAAGACTTTGATTTTTTTTCTTCTTTCCTTAACCCACTCTTTCACTTAACATTCCACATCATCTTTGCACTACACTTTTTGTTGGATTTTTCACACTTTTCCACTAGGATCGACGTGCACTATAACTCGGGCCCGATGTGCACTTTAACTCGGTCGGTGCCCTTTTCTTCACTTAAGCACTTTGCTTTCAATCCACTACTTTTTCCAACTTTTCTTTCTTTCTTCACAAAGATGCACTACCCACTTGGTTTATCATTCATCATGCCACTATCCAAAAGAAACATCCCTTTAACAAGAAACAAGAAACTACACATAAACATGGAACCATGAGCTACTAACCCACCCCATACTTAAAATTTTGATGTCCTCATCAAAAGAAATCAAAACTCAAAAGTAAAGAGAAGAGTAAAGAGAGCTCACAATTTCCTTATTCTTGCATGGCATGTTGAGGTTTAGTTCGGAGGGTGGCCACGGCGTTGTCTCCTTTGGAGCCGGGCGTGTCGCTCTTGCTCGTACACTCGATCATTGAAGGGGTCTTGGCTTGGCGGTTGGATTGGTGGCGCGGGAGGTGTCCATTGATCTTCACGGGATGAGAAATTCCCGGGCATCCACTCATTGAAACTTGCTTGGACGGTCCACCTTTGATCCTCGGCCGCCCTCAAGTCCTCCACCTCTCGTCTAGTTTAGGCAATGTTGCGGTTCACCTCATCAAATTGCACTTGGAAGTCTTCTTGGTGGTGAGAAAGTTGTTGTTGTTGGAAGTTGAGGCATTGTTGTTGTTGGTTGAGTTGGTGCGCATCTTGAAGCATTGATGATTGTTGAAGTTGGAGATGCGACAATTGGTTTGCCAAGAAGTTCATGTCCACCGATTGGTTAGGCTCGGGGAACACCATTCCGGGCCCGTACCATTGGGCATACCCCTCATATCCTTCGTAGCTTGGTGGTGCTTGATGTGCTCCACTTCCCTCACCCCTCTCGAAGTGGCTCGGGACCGGATCGGGCAAGAATGCATCGGACCGACGTTGATGGATGTCGGGCCCGACGTGGGATGCTCCTCGGTCCAAGAGTGTTGGGGCATGGTCGGTGAGCAAATTGTGGTAACTACCATCTTCTTCTACTTCTTCACTTCTAGGCAAGTCCACCTCCATGTCGTCCCTCCTTACAAACTCATAACGGTTGGGCTCTTCTTCTTCGGTGTCCGGGGAAGCTTGAGGTGTAGTGAAACGGATGTGTTGTGCTCGTCTCCTAACCTCGAGTGTCCCCTCCGGCTCTCCATAAGGATTGACATTCCCCGCCCACACTTGGTACCAATTGTAGTAACAAGTGAGGTCGAAGAGTCGAGGCCCCAAGGGAACGTGCACATTGTTGAAGTTGGAGTGTGGGGCTAAGTAAGTAGAGGCGCCGGTCACTAGCGTCTCCTTGATAATGTTTGCCTTCTTGAAATACTTGAGGTCCATGAACTCCACACCATTTGGGGCCGGTGTGTAGGTAGACAAGTCTACCTCAAGACGGTGAGCTAGTCGGGCGATCATGCCTCCGAAATAGATCCATGAAGAGCTTTGGAAGTCCCTCACCATCTTCACCCATTTCCATGTGAGGTTCATCGGTTTCTCATTCTCAAACAACATCTCATAGAGTATCATGGCCTCCTCCTTCATAGGCTTGCTCAATTTATGTCTAGCAAAGATAGAACAACCCAAGGCTCGGATCATAACTCGGAAGAGTGGGTTGGCTATCTCATTAGCCCATGCTCCTTTCCTCATCTCGCTCTTCCCGGCCAAAAACTTCCAAAGGTAGTCGACCTTTTCATTGTCAACATAAGCCTCATCTCTCGTAAATGGGAACCCGAAGTAGGTAGCCATGTTCCGGAGAGAAACTTCATGCAACTCGTTGCCCATTTGGAAGGAGATCATGCCTTCACTCTCGACCCCTTCATAGGTGCACTTGAAGGTTGCCATGAATTCGGACGTCAAGGCGGGGTAGTGAGTGTTGTTCCACCTTAGTAAGACGTTGAGCCCTATGTGGTTATAGCACCGAGAAAGAGCCTCATCCATGCTCATCTTTTGAATTGACTCCCAATCTAACCACCGAGTGTGGTGAGATAGACCCATGAGACGCTCATACTCTCTAGCATCATCCTCATCCTCAATACGCACATCATCCATCCTTTGGACTCTCTTGGATGACTTCTTGGACTTTCTAGTTGCTTTCTCCATCCTTGAAGAAGATGCTCGGGTAGACATGGTACCTACACACAATCAAAACCAAAGAACTCCAAGATAAAATCTATACAATCACAACAATATCACAAGCTTCCTCAACAAACAACTCATCATGCAAAGAGATAACCCCATACTTGCTCTTAACACACTCAATTCACAAAATCCAATCATGCATGAACTAAGATTCACTTATCAATGGTCAAGCCTCAAGACATATCATGATAAACATGCTATAACCAACATTCAAGCTCATGAAATCCTAAATTCACACAAGAGAAGCTTCGAAAAAACAATGGACCAAGCAACAGGGGACATCGGGCCCGAGGTTGTGGACCTCGGTCCGAGTCTTGGAGCGACGTTCGACATCGGTCCCGATGTACTGGGCACCTCGGACCGACTATCAAACGACTTCTCTACCTAGTTTCATCCATAAAACACACTATCATGTCCCTAAAATCCAAAATCAACCATTTCTCATCATCAATCGAAGTTCCAAGTGGGATTAAGCAAAAATTAAGCACAAATTTCACAATACGTGCAAATCACCATGGATGCTCAAGGTCTAAGCTCACTCAATCATGGCATATCTCAAATCTAGCAATGAAAGCATGAAATTCACAAAGAATCAAGTAGAGATTGAGATTTACATACCAAATATGAAGAAACAAAGAACTTTTAGCAATCAACTCTTAGAACTCAAATTTCCTCTTCTAGATCTAGAAGAAGGATGTAGATCTAATGGATTTGGGTGGGATTTTTGGCTTTTGGTTCAATGCTTGTGGATGCTAGGGTGTGGATCGAGATCTTGTGGTGAGGTTTCTTTGAGGATCGAGGGAGATGGGATCGATTTGGGTTTTGAGAGAGAATTGGGTATTTTGGGAAAGTGGTTATGGGGGTGATGGATGTTAGGTAAGGAAAAAAGGCTCTTAAATGGGGAAGAAGACAAAGGTGGGTCAAAAGGGTATAGTAGGAATTTCCACAAAGTCAAGGTCCAAAGTGAGTCGGCATTACCGGACCGACGTCGGGCACCTCGGGCCCGAGGTACTGGGTACCTCGGTCCTACTCGGTTTTGGTTCCTAAAAATCCCACGACTTGGTTACTTCTATCCACAAGTTCTTGCATCTTTTCCACAAATACCACACATGCTAATGAAGCTCACACAACACACATTTCCACAAAATACAAGCTAGAGAAGAGATTAGGACTAATCTAAGCTATGGCAAAAAGAAACAAGCTAGAAACTACAAAAATGAATCTACTAAACCCGGGTTGCCTCCCGAGGAGCGCTTCTTTAACGTCATTAGCTTGACGTCTAACCTCTACCCTTCAAGGAGGGTGAAAAACGGTGAATTGATCCTCCTTGCCATATGCATCTCCACAATCCTCATAACCAAAGTGCCACCATTTGTGTTTGATGAAAGTGTGGCATTCAATTTCTCCTTTGTCCTCCAAAGTGTAAGTTAGCATCTCTTGCATCATCTCCACTTGCTCTTTATCACCTACACCACAAAAGTCTAAAGAATTTCTAGGTGACTCAATGACATCATAACTCAAATCATTTTGCAAATCACTCAAGCAAAGGTAGTCATCCTCTAAATCCTCTTTCAAATCACTTAGACAAATGTAAGAATCTCCCACATCAAAAGGATATAGATTAGGATACTCTTCATGATTTGGTGGGCTATCTCCATCTCTTGTCTCATCATGGATTTGAACATCGACCATGTCATGGTCTCTCAATGGTGCTTCCTCTCTTGTGGATTCCAACTTCGTGCATTTGGCGTTTTCCTCTAGTTTCAAATTTGCCAATGCATCCGGTTCATTAAGTGCCTTGTTGAAATGGAACTCAACTTTTTCTTCTCCAATTTCGAAAGTGACCTTCCCGTTCCTCACATCGAACTTGGCACCCGCCGTAGCTAAAAACGGCCTCCCGAGAATAATCGGCACCATCGGATCCTCTTTCATGTCTAAGATCACGAAGTCATCGGGCACAAAATATCTTCCAACTCGAACCGGGACATCATCTAGAATTCCGGTGGCCTTTGTTGATGAACCATCGGCCATGGTAAGACTCATATCGACCGGCTCCATATCTCCAAGGTTAGCCCGTCTCCATATGCTCATGGGCATAACCGATATGCTTGCTCCTAGATCACAAAGAGCCTTGAATTGTTGAGAACCAATTCCCACGGTGATGGCAAATCTTCCGGGATCACCTAGCTTTTGAGGTAGCTCCAAGATCTTCACCTCATCTTGCATATCAACGATTGACCTCTTCTTGCTCAAGATTTCCTTCAAGAACTTTGCATAGGATGGCATCTCACTTAGAGCATCGGTGAATGGAATGGTGATGTTCAAGCCTTGTAAAAGCTTCAAGAACCGCTTGAACTTGCCCTCAACAATCTCCTTGGGCTTCTTCATAGGATATGGAAGAGTTGTAGCACCTTGCTTCTTGCATGGATCCACCTCCTTGGATCGATCTTGGCTTTCCTCCACGATTTCAGCTTGGACCGATGTAGGATCGACGTCGGGACCGACGTCAAGCATCTCGGACCGGGGACAGGGCACATCTGGGTAAGTCGGGCCGACTTCAGGGCAAGTCGGGCCCGAGGTGTGTTGAGCCTCGGTCTTCTTTAGAGGACCTCCTCCTTTCACTGGGTCGATGTCTGGGCATGTCGGGCCCGAGGTGCTGGGAACCTCGGTCCGGCTCTCTCCATTCGTCCTTGGTACTCTTGGCTCGGGCAAACTCCGTCCACTCCTCAATCATATGGCTCGAACTTCGTTTTGTTGTTGTTGGGCACGAGGATTCTCCTCGGGTCGGCCCGGGAGTCTCCCTTCTTCTCTTGGAAGTTGATTTGCCATGTGAACAAATTGGTTGTCCACTTGTCTTCTCCATACACCGAATTCCTTGAATTGAGCACCCATTTCATCAACTCTCCTCTCCACATTGGTGAATTGATTCTTCAAGTTTTGAGCCCATTGTGGTGTTTGCTCACAGAATCCCGGAGGTCGGTATGGTGGTGGTTGGGCCCTTGGCTCGTTTTGGTTGAAGTTGTTGTTGTAGCCACTAGCTTGACCTTGGTTCCACCTTCCTCCATTGTTGAAATTGGCTCTCCCTCCGTAGTTCCTTTGAACATAGTTGGCCTCCTCAATTTGCTCGGCCAATCGGACTTGGCGCTCATTTGGGCATTCTTGGGCTCCATGCTTCAAAGAACCACACTCTTCACAAGCTCTTGTGTTTTGTTGGAGATGACCCATCTTCCTCCTCATCTTGTTCAACTCATCCTCCAAGAATTGGATCTTCACATCTTTGTCCACCTCTTCACCTTTTGGATCATAGAGCCTCTTCGGACCATCTCCCTGGATCATCACTTCTTTTCTCACTTGATTAACACCATACATCGCCTCATAATCCGAGAGTTTGTCTAGCAACTCCCATGCTTGCTCCGGAGGCAAGTCAATGAACCCACAATCGGTATGAAGGTTTAATTTATCCTTGGTGGCGGGGTTGATTCGTTGGAAGAAGATGTCTTGAAGGACATAGGGTTGTTGCCCATGTGTTGGACACGCCCTTAACATCTCTTTGAACCGATCCCACGCCTCGAAGAGTGGCTCGTGAGCTCCTTGTTGAAAACTAGCAATCTTCCTTCTAAGCTTCGTCGTCTTGGTGGGCGGGAAGAACTTCATCAAGAATGAGTCGTTGAGAGCCCTCCATGATGTGATAAAACGAGGTGCTTGGCTCTCCAACCAATGCAAAGCTTTGCCTCCCAAAGACCACTTGAAGGCCTTGAGTAGCACATACTCAAGTGTCTCGTCGTCCGTCGAGATGGTCTCACAAAGGTCTTTGAATTGCTTGGCATGCTCGATCGGGCACTCATTCGGTCTCCCTTGGAATTGCTCCCTCTTGATGAGTGAGATAAATTGAGTTTTTATCTCAAAATTCTTTGACACCTCCGGCAAGACGATGGCCGGCTCGGGCACCTTCAACTCCGGATGCATATATTGTCTAGCACTCCGAGGTTGAGTGTTGATTTGAGCCTCCAATCTCATCCTTTGCTCTCTCTCTCTACGGGCCTCGGCATCTCGGTTTGCCATTTCAATTTGCAAGCGAGCCATGTCGGCTCTCATCCTCTCAAACTCCTCATCTCGGGTTTGGTCCGCCATCCTCTTCTTCTTTCGGGCTTGCCTTAGAATACTCTCCGGGTCACAAACAAAGTCGAGCTCAAGAGTTCCTCGGACGGAACTAGCTCGCATGCACCTATAACCAAAGACACAAACAAAAACCGAATCAAAACAAACAAGGGGTTTGGGCTAGCCACTCACCCTAATCACTACCAAAAATCAAAGACTCAACAAAGATGGGTACCTCGAACAAGTAGAACTCCCCGGCAACGGCGCCAAAATTCTGATCGGTCCGGGATCGGAGGGTCTCACAATTTAAATTTATAAAACCGAACCTCAATTCGTAGTAAAGAGGTAGGGTGTCGATCAAACGGGAGTTCGTGCGTCGAGAGTACCTGAAAAGACTAAAAAGAGATGAAAGAAAGGCAAAACAAAGGAAAACAAACGAGATCACCTCGGACCGATACAAGTCACTCCGGTCCGAGGGTGGATCGAGGTTGAGTTGCACGGGACCGACGTGGTACAAGTCGGGCCCGATGTACTGGGTAACTCAGTTTGCTCAAATTTGGTAGATCGATCTTGGGTTTTTGGGTTCCTCCCTTAACTAGACTTGGGTATTCTTCCCCAATTCAACCAATAAGTGTTTGATCCTTGTGAGATCGAGGTTGTTAGCCTTCAATCCCTCCAATCTACACCTCGACCCAAGGGATTTTTCACTCTCCTTCGATGTTAGGTCTAGTGATTTGGTTCGAGATTGCTCTCGCTTACTCTTACCAATCACAAGCCCTAAGCCCCCTGTTTTCACAAGAGAATTGAAGCTTAGTGTAGAGAGGATTCATAGATCAAGTACTCAAAGGCTATGGAATTGAGGTTTTCTACCCAATCCTAGCTAGGGGATTCCCCCATAGCCCAAGACTATGGAATCTACTCCATATGATAACAGAACAAAGCAATCAAAAGGGAAATCAAGCAAATCTCAATCATCAACATCAAACCAAACTCAAATTGCATTCAATTCCAAAGTGTCAACAAAATCCAAGTCCCAATTCTACTAGATCAAGGCAAAACAAAGTACAAAACTCACTAATCCTCCTCCTAGCTCCACCGATCTCCTCTTCTCTTCCTTCTCCTTTCTTCTCCTTGCCCTCCAAGTCTTCCCTTGAGCCTTTAGAGAGTGATTTGAGTGTGGTCTATCCAAACATGCCCTTAATGCTCTCTAATCACCTCTATTTATAGCCTCTCATGGATTGGGCTCCAAGGAATCCCAATTTAGAAAGGGGCAAATGTGGAAAGTTACTAAAAATATGCCTTGGGGAACAATCCTCTCAATTGCCGACTTAGGACCGACACGGATGCACCTCGGGCCCGACGTTGGAGAACGTCGGTCCTGGCTCTGATTGCTCGATCTCGGGCCCGACTTCGTGGTACTCGGTCCTGGGCCTCGATCCTTGTCTTCTTCTTGGGTTTCCTTCGGTTCCACTTTATTCTTAGCTTGGCTCTTGCATTCCTTGACTTGGCTCCTTCATTAGCTCCTCTAAATTGTCCTCATTCTTGCCATTTTACCTACAAAGTCAAACAAACTCGCATAGTTTCCGACTCTTGAAAAAAACCGGGAACTAAGCTAAAAAAGGAACCAAAACTAACAAAGAAGAGAATGAAAAACACATATTTACAAGGGAAATTAACCACTAAAATACCACCAAAATGAGAGACATCATTATACAACTTAGCATTCTCATAAGCTTTCAACCTCAACTCCCCTAACTCGTGGAGATCTAGGAACCTCTTTTCTCCGGCCAAGTTTACATCCCAATTCATTTCTTTGAGAGCCCACTTGGATTTGTGCTCCAACTCCACCGGAAGATGACACGCCTTGCCATACACTAAATTGAAAGGTGTAGTCCCCAAAGGTGTCTTGTAAGCGGTTCTATAAGCCCAAAGTGCATCATCAAGCTTAGATGCCCAATCCTTTCTTGACTTAGATACCGTCTTCTCCAAGATGGCCTTGATTTGACGATTTGAAACCTCAACTAGCCCACTTGTTTGAGGGTGATATGGAGTAGCAACTCGGTGAGACACCCCATACTTAATTCATACATTCTCAAACCATTTTTCAATGAAGTGAGGGCCACCATCACTAATGAGAACTCTTGGCACGCCAAATCTTGCAAAGATGTTGCTTTTCAAGAACTTCATCACAACCCTTGCATCATTAGTCCTTGTTGGGATGGCTTCCACCCACTTAGAGACATAATCTACGACCACCAAAATGTATTTGTACGGGCCCGACGTGGGGAATGGTCCCATGAAGTCGATCCACCATACATCGAAGAGCTCTATCTCTAGCATTCCGGTTTGTAGGGTCTCATTTCTTCTTGACAAGTTTCCCTCTCTTTGGCACTCTTGACATCTCTTCACATACTCATGCACATCCTTAAACATGGTTGGCCAATAGAAACCACGATGTAGAATTTTAGCCCTGGTTTTTGAACTTTTGGCATGACCTCCGGTTGGCAAAGAATGGCAATGAAGAATGACACTCTCAATCTCCTCACTTGGAATGCACCGTCTATAGATTCTATCGCTCCCTTCCTTGTATAGGTATGGATCATCCTAATAATATTGCCTAGCATCATGTAAGAGTTTCTTCCTAGCCGAATAAGACAAATTTGGTGGGATCACTCCCCCTACAACAAAGTTAGCGAAATCCGCAAACCAAGGGGTGACCCCTCGTTTCACGGTCTCAATAGATAGAAGACAAGTGGGAGGTGAAGATTTAATCAATTTAGGACGGGAAGGAATAGAGACCGAGTGAAGGATCTTACTTGATTTCATGGACCGACATTGCAAAGTATTAAGACCGACGTGTGTGGACGTCGATCGGGTCGCACAAGTGCACAATTCCCCTTGGACCGACGTTGCAGACCTCAGTCCCGAGTTACTAGGTACCTCGGTCCGACGTTCTACACTCCGGGCCCAATGCACCGCCTTAGTCGATCCCTCCTTTCTTTCCTTCTTGCCACTCATTAGCCCTTCATCTGCCCTCATATTATCTATTTCCACGCCATCTTCCATCTCAATCATGTACTCCATGGGCAATCGAGATAGATGATCGGCCACCACATTCTACGCACCAACCTTATCCTTGATCTCATGGTCAAACTCTTGAAGGAGAAGCATCCATCTCAAGAGCCTCGGTTTTGCATCCTTCTTTTTCATGAGGTACTTGATTGCTGCAGGATCCGTATAGACTACCACCTTAGATCCCACAAGATATGACCGGAATTTCTCAAATGCAAACACCACCGCAGGGAATTCCTTTTCCGTCGTTGTAGCATTGAGTTTCATCCAAGGTTTTACTTGCATAATAGATGGCATGCAACTTTCCCTCTTTTCTTTGCCCAAGAACAGTTCCCACGGCAAAATCACTTGCATCACACATCACTTTGAATGGAAGATTCCAATCGGGTGACGCCATGATAGGTGCCGAAACCAAAGCATCTCTGAACCTACAAAAAGCACTCATGCAATCCTTGGAAAATTCGAAGGGAACATCCTTCATTAAGAGGTTAGACAAAGGTTTTGAGATTTTAGAGAAATCCTTGATGAAGCGTCTATAAAAGCCTGCATGACCTAAGAAACTCCTAACATCACGCACACAAGTAGGTGGGGGAAGTTTTTCAATTATCTCAATCTTGGCCCTATCCACTTCTATTCCTCTACTAGAAATGAGATGTCCTAGAACTATTCCTTCCTTAACATTGAAATGACATTTCTCCCAATTAAGCACAAGGTTAGTTTCCTCACATCTAGCTAACACTCTATCCAAATTGGCCAAACAAGCATCAAAAGAGGAACCATAGACCGAAAAATCATCCATGAATACTTCCACTATTTCCTCTACCATATCGGAGAAGATAGACATCATGCATCTTTGAAACGTTGCCGGAGCATTACACAAACCGAAAGGCATGCGTCTATAGGCAAAGGTTCCATAGGGACATGTAAAAGTCGTCTTCTCTTGATCATCGGGGTGAATAGGATTTGCCAAAATCCACTATACCCATCAAGGTAGGAAAACTATTCATGTTGTGCTAATCTTTCAAGAACTTGGTCAATAAAAGGAAGGGGGAAATGATCCTTACGAGTACCACTATTCAACTTTCGGTAATCAATGCACATGCTCCATTTTGTAGTGGTTCTAGTAGGAATCATTTCTCCTTTCTCATTTTGCACTACGGTCAATCCACCGTTTTTAGGAACTACATGCACGGGACTAACATATTTGCTATCCGAAATTGGGAAGATGATTCTCGCATCCAACATCCTAAGTATCTCACTTTTAACCACTTTTTTCATATTAGGATTTAATCTTCTTTGTGGTTCAAAAGTGGGTTTTTGGTTGTCCTCCATTTAGATCCTATGCATGCAAATTGATGGTGAAATTCCCTTTAGTTCCTCTAATGAATACCCTAAGGCTCCTCTATGCTTCCTTAAGACCGCTAACAACTTAGACTCTTCCTCATCATTCAAATTAGCATTCACAATTACGGGCAATGAAGAGTTAGGACCAAGGAAGGCATACCTCAAGTCCTTTGGAAGCTCCTTTAGTTCATGAGAAGGCTCCGGTGGTGCTTGGGCTTCTTCCGTTTCGGCCTTGAACACCTCCAAGTAAGACATTCCATTCTCCACTTTCTCATCTTCCTCTTGATTGGCAACCACCCCTTCATTCTTTACTTCAACTCCATAGGGTGGTGGGATGGCTTTCAACTCTAGCTTCCTTGTACTTGACTTGTTGGATATAGCTTCCCATTGCACTCCTCTTGGAAGAGATTGGATCATCTTGACCTCTCTATGCAAAGCCTCCTTCGAAGTTGGTTTGAAGGAGAAATCGAGCTCTACTCCTCCAAATTCAAGGACAAGTGACCTTTCTTCACATCTATAACGGCTCCAACCGTAGCAAGGAATGCCCTTCCCAAGATGATAGGCTCACCCGACACTTCTAGCATGTCAACCACAACAAAGTCTGCCGGGACATAGTGTCCCTCCACATATACCGGGTAGTCCTCCACCACTCCAATCGGCTCAATTGATGTTCCATCGGCTATAGTCAATCTCATGTTAACCGGGGCAATGAG
>OZ002730.1:33821046-33933193 GCA_963924305.1 Polygonum maritimum | reverse complement strand
CACTTGTGGCTCGGGCAAACTCCGTCCACTCCTAAATCCTATGGCTCGAACTTCATTTTGTTGTTGTGGGGCACGGGGATTCTCCTCGGGTCGGCCCGGGAGTCTCCCTTCCTCTCTTGGAAGTTGATTCGCCATGTGAACAAATTGGTTGTCCACTTGCCTTCTCCACACACCAAACTCTTTGAATTGGGTGCCCATGTCATCAAATCTTCTCTCCATATTGGTGAATTGATTCTTCAAGTCTTGAGCCCATGGTGGTGTTTGCTCATAGAATCCCGGAGGTCGGTATGGTGGTGGTTGGGCCCTTGGCTCGTTTTGATTGAAGTTGTTGTTGTAGCCACTAGTTTGGCCTTGATTCCACCTTCCATTCCCTCCATTGTTGAAGTTGGCTCTTCCTCCAAAGTTTCTTTGAACATAGTGTGCCTCCTCAATTTGCTCGGCCAAACGAACTTGGTGCTCATTGGGACACTCTTGGGCTCCATGCTTCAAAGAACCACATTCTTCACATGCTATTGTGGTTTGTTGGAGATGACTCATCTTCCTCCTCATCTTGTTCAACTCATCTTCAAGGAATTGGATCTTCACATCCTTATCCACCCCTTCACTCTTTGGGTCGTAGAGCCTCTTTGCACCATCTCCTTGAACTCTTGCCTCCTTGTTCACTTGACTCACTCCGTACATGGCTTCATAGTCGGAGAGTTTGTCTAGCAACTCCCAAGCTTGCTCCGGTGGCAAATCAATGAACCCACAATCGGTGTGAACGTTCAACTTGTCCTTGGTGGCGGGGTTGATTCCTTGGAAAAATATGTCTTGAAGAACATAAGGTTGTTGCCCATGCGTTGGACATTGCCTTAACATTTCCTTGAACCGATCCCAAGCCTCAAAGAGTGGCTCGTGGGCTCCTTGTTGAAAGCTTGCTATCTTCCTTCTAAGCTCCGTTGTCTTGGTTGGCGGAAAGAACTTCATCAAGAATGCTTCGTTGAGAGCCCTCCATGATGTGATGGATCGAGGTGCTTGGCTCTCCAACCAATGCAATGCCTTGCCTCCCAACGACCACTTGAAGGCCTTGAGTAGCACATACTCAAGTGTCTCATCATCCGTCGAGATGGTCTCACATAGATCCTTGAATTGCTTCACATGCTCGATTGGGCACTCATTTGGTCTCCCTTGAAATTGATCCCTCTTGATGAGTGAGATGAATTGAGTTTTGATCTCAAAGTTCTTTGACACCTCCGGCAAGACAATGGCCGGTTCCGGCACCTTCAACTCCGGATGCATATATTGACGTGCATTCCGGGGTTGGGTGTTGATTTGAGCCTCCAATCTCATCCTTTGCTCACGCTCTCTTCTAGCTTCGGCATCTCGGTTCGTCATCTCAAGTTGCATTCGAGCCATGTCGGCTCTCATCCTCTCAACCTCCTCGTCACGTTGTGCTTGGTTCTCCATCCTTTTCTTCTTTCGAGCTTGTTTGATAATGCTCTCCGGATCACACACAAAGTCGAATTCAAGTGTTCCTCGGGCGGAACGAGCTCGCATACACCTACAACCAAAGACACAAACAAAAACCGAATCAAAACAAACAAGGGGTTTGGGCTAGTCCCTCACCCTAATCACTACCAAATCAAAGACTCAACAAAAGACGGTACCTCAAACAAGTAGAACTCCCCGGCAACGGCGCCAAAATTCTGATGGGTTCCGGATCGGAGGGTCTCAAAATTTAAATTTATAAACCGAACCCCACTTGTAGTAAAAGAGGTACGGTGTCGAACACACGGGAGTTCGTGCGTTGAGAGTACCAAAAAGACTAAAAAGAGGTAAAAGAAAGGCAAAAACAAGGAAAATCAAAGAGAACACCTCGGACTGACACTGGTCACTTTGGTCCGAGGTTGGATCGAGGAGAATTGGCCGGGACCGACACAGGGGACGTCGGGCCCGATGTACTGGGTAACTCGAACTAGGCAAATTTGGTAGATCGGTCTTGGGTTTTTGGGTTCCTTCCCTATCTAGACTTGGGTGATTCCACCCCAATTCAGCCAATAAGTGTTGATCCTTAGGAGATCGAGGTTGTTTGCCTCCGATCCCTCCACTCTACACTTCGACCTTAGGGAGTTTTCACTCTCCTTCGATGCTAGGTCTAGTGATGGGCTTGAGATTGCTTTCGCTTACTCTTACCAACCACGAGCCCTAGATCCCTTGTTCTCACAAGAGGATTGAAGCTCAATGTAGAGAGGATTCATAAATCAAGCACTCAAGGCTATGGAATTGGGGGTTCACACCCAATCCTAGCTAGGGGATTCCCCCATAGCCCAAGACTATGGAATCTACTCCATCAAGTAAGAGTAAAAAGCAATCAAGTGGCAAAGCAAGCAAATCTCAATCATAAATCTCAAATCAAGGCTAAATTGCATTCAAATCAAAAGGGGTTCACAATATCCAAGTCTCAAATCCACAAAACAAAAGCAAAACAAGTTCAAACTCACTAATCTCTCTAGCTCTCCACCGATTTCCTCTTCTCTTCTCCTCCTCCTTTCTCCTCCTTGCTCTCCAAGTCTTCCTTTGAGCCTTTGAGAGTGATTAGGTGTGGGATCCTCCTTAGATGCTCTCTAATCTCCTCTAATTATCCTCCCTCTTGGATTGGGGACCAAGGAATTCCAAAATTAGAAGAAGGGCAAAAGTGGAAGATCACAATAATGTGCCTTGGAGCCCAATCCTCTCCTTTGCCGACTTGGATCGATGCGGGGGCACCTCGGGCCCGACGTTGCCAACGTCGGTCCGAGCCTCTGAAGCTTGAACTCGGGCCCGACTTGGTGGGACATCGGTCTTGGGCCTCGATCCTTCTCTTTTCTTGGTCTTCCTTGAGTTCCTCTTCGATCTTTGCATGGCTCTTCCGCTCCTTTGCTTCTTAGCTTGGCTCCTCCTTAGAAACTCCTCCAAAAACGTCCTCAAATGCGCCATTTTACCTACAAAACACAACAAACTCGCATAGTCTCCGAATCTCATAGAAAATCGGAATCTAAGCTAAAAAGGGACGAAACCAACAAAGAAAGGAACAAAAGACACATATTTACAAGGAAAATTAACCACTAAAACACCACCAAAATGAGAGACATCAGTTACCCCTTGGTGGGTTCTTGAGGATGACATCACCAAACCGACAAGTCATCTTTTGGACACGGCCATGTCGAGACTATATCAGCATTTGTGCGACTTTGTGAGTCGCGTTTCCGTCGCTTTCCATTTCGTGGTCTGTTGGGGCTCGACCTTTTTTCTTGGGATGTCGATATGCTTTTTCGCTCTCGTTTATTCCACCCTTGACTCGTGTTTGGAAGGGTGACGACCCCCCCCCCGCCATGGTCGTGGTCAAGACTGCTCTCGTTAGGGGGCATATGATTTTGGCAAAGCTAGTGTTTGCTTGTGTGATCGGGCTTTGTTGCTACCCGAAATTGTTCCAACAACCAATACCTCTCGACGTGGCTTTCACTAGGATGACACAACTCCCAGGCCACGTTATAGTTTATCCTTTGACCCGTGATTGACAACCTTGTTGTACGTGGACCTCGACCCACTTTGTCTTTTCGCCATCAACGGTCATTCTATCAGCATCCATGTTGTATTTCCTCATGGTCGTGCTCATTTCTTTTCTACAGACGATGCTAAAAAGATGATACAAAATTCAGTATACTAGATAAACAACCGATTAAACAACAAAAAAAAACAATTGAATTGCAGAATAACAAAGAATACATGGATTTATTATGTTTTTTGTTTTTAAAGTAAGGAGGAATATGCTTGCTTATGAAGGTGTCACGTACCCCCTTTATAAGGGAAAGATGAAGCATTGTGTTTGATGTTGAATATAAGATACAATCTAGTTATTATTTAATTATTAATTTATTAAGATCTATATATTTATTAGTTGTCCAGCTTTATTTTAGTTAATTAACCCCAATTCGAAACTTTTTTTTGAATTTCATTGAATAGTAAGCTAGGATAGAAATATTACTCTTAAGACATAATTTACATTAGAATATCATATGAATATAATCTTCCTTAATACCCCCGCAAGTTTATGAAGGTGAGTGAACATGCAGCTTGTAACATAATGTCTAAACTCATGGAGTTCCAATGACTTTGGTGAAAATAACATATCCGCCAATTGATCAAAAGCTCAAACATGTTGAAGTATAAGAGAACCATCCTCAAATTATTTGCGGACAAAATGATAATAAATCTTGATATGGTTGGAGCATTTATGAAGCACAAGATTAGTTGTCATATAGGTGGCACTCAAGCGGCCACATAATAATATGGGAGGAGTATGTGACGGGGCATGCAACTATTGGAACCATATGAGTTCGGTGGAGGAAAAAGCAATCGCTCCATACTCAGCTTCAAAACTGGACTTTGCAACAATTGTTTGCTTCTTGGAATCCCAACTCATGAGATAGCCACCTTAAAATATAACAAAGTCATCTTGCCACCTACAATCATCACTATCACAGTCTGATGCCTTCCTAGTTGCATCCGAGTCGAGCCACAACGAGCCCGAGGAGACCAAGACCTTGGCGGCCTCCTTGGAGCAACTCGCTAGCCCTTCATCAACGTTTGGGCATGCCTTACAAGCCAAGCTAGGCGTTCATTGTGTTGCAAGGACATGTTTGTGTGCCAATTCCTTGGACGCCAAGGCTAATGCTATGCTCGCATGTCTTAGGCTCCAAGGCTTATGCCTGTGTCCTGCTATGTCCGCATGTCTTGGGCACCAAGGCCCATCCTTGGATTCTACCACGTGCCCATGTCTTATGGCCCAAGCCATGCGAGCGCGTCCAAGCCACATGCCTTGCGCCCCCTCGCTTAGAAGAATCTATCGTTTAGCTTAACTTTCTATCCCATTGGAATCGTTAGTTATTATTTAAATTCCTTGTTTGATTTATTGTTTTTTAATGGCGTGTGATATCTTATACCCAAGATATCAAGTCATTGTTTCTATGATCACTTTTTGATTCACATCTATTTAAACTCTTCCATTGTAATCGTTATTTCTTATGCAAACATAATTTGAAGCCTTTGATTGTCAAGTTTTTTTTTTTTTGCAAATGGTAAACTATTATTGAAATGGGAAACAAAGTCACAACGACTTCAAACGACAACAAACAAAAATACACAAAAACCTAAAGAGCTCGAACTTCCCGCAAGGGTGTAAGATGGGAGGTCCAAATGGCAAGCCACTCACTCCCACCTACACCACGATGCTAAAACATGGAACAAACTGCCCCTAAGTGTCCTCATGAGGGTGCATCAGCAGCCCTCATTCCACTTGAGGCAAGAGGGGAGCTCTTGAACAATCATCTACCCGAAACCCACCCCTACAAGCCTCTCAAAAAACAACAAAACAGAAACAAGCCCGAATGCCCAACAAGGACCAAAACTAAGCTCAAATAAATGCCTAAGCACAAGAGCTAAGCAATGATCTCGATGCAACTGTGAAAGCCAAACCCATTCTTGCGTCCTCAAGCAGACCCCAGTCTAACTCTCAGCAATGAATGAAGAGAGGGACTTGTTTCACACTCTGACCCTCACTCAACCCAGCCCCAGCATTACAAGTGCAATCTCCTTCTCATGGCTTCACCTCTTCTCCCATTGATCTTGAGCTTGGTGATAATCCTTAGCTTGCAAACTTCAATAACTCTCATTGCACAGCTGTTGACATCAGGCTGAGAATTCCTGAAGCTACATTCATTTCTTGCCCACCAAGTATAATAAAGAATGCCAAGCACAACAAGCAGCTTAGTACTAAAAATATTCCCTTTCCCACTGTTGCTACTGAGGAACCAAAGCCACCACTCCATCACACTATGGAATCTCAAGGAAATTCCAATCCAATCAAGCACCTTATCTGAGACTTGGTTCACAAAACTGCAATTGAACCAGATATGACCTTCAGTTTCTTCCTCCTCACAACATAATCTGCACATTCTGTTTTGCACTAAGCCAATGTTATTTAGCCTGACTGCAGTTGGCAATCTCTTCAAGGTAATCAACCAAGCTAGGAAACTCCATTTCCTAGACTGAATGCCCCTCCATAACAACTTGTTCCAGTCTCTCTTCACACTAACATGTCGAAACAGATTATAAACAAACTCATTAGCAAGCCTATTTCTTTTGTCAATAAGGCATTGAGGTCTAAGCACTCCACCCCTCTCAACATCAGCTTGCAAATTTAGCTTGGTAATGATCTGATCTCTGATAAGAAGGATGCTTTTCCAGACCCAGGAATCATGAATAGAAGTAGCTACTGTCCAGAAACTACTCCTCTTAAGCAGGTTAAGTCTTGCCCATTCAGTCCACAGATTCACTCTCCCCATGAAAATATCAAAACCAAGCTTGAAAATAAGGACTTTATTCCAAGACAACAACTCTTTGAAGTTCAAGCCCCCTTCATCCACAGGCTTACAAACATTCACCCAAGCCACTAAGCTCTTTTTCCCTCCAATACTCCCAGACCAAAGCTAAGACCTACAAAGGCTAATAATCTTGCACATAACCTTTTTAGGTATAAGAACAGATTGCATCCAGAATGAGAGAATACCTTCAATCATAGCCTTGATAACTTGAACTCTGCCTGCATAAGATAACTTGGACATATTCTGCCTCTGAAGCACAGAAGTAATCTTGTTCAGTAATGGGAAAAATTCACCAATTTTGAGTCTCCTAGAATGAAGTGGGAGGCCTAGATATCTTATAGGGAATTGACCCGGAGCAATGCCTAAAAGAGTTTCATATTCAGCCTTCTGACTCCCACTCAAGCCTCCAAAGAAGACTTTACTTTTTGCAGCATTAGCTGAAAGCCCTGATTCTCTACCAAAATCCAGCAGACTGTTCTTAATCAAGAGCAAAGTACAAGGATTAGGCTTACAAAAAATCAACAAATCATCTGCAAAAGCAATGTTGATTAGTTGCATCTGCTTGCACTTCGGATGAAAACTAAAGCCTCTTCTCCTACTAAGAGCATTAAGCTTCCTGTTTAGAACCTCCATAACCAGAACAAAGAGAAAGGGAGAGAGAGGATCTCCCTGCCTTAACCCCTTTTCCCCCTTAAAAAAGCCTTTGGGCTCTCCATTAACAATCACTGAATATCTAGGAGTAGTTACACACTACATAATCCAGTTAATGAGCTTGGTAGGAAAGCCAAAATACACCATAGCTTCCTCAAGAAATTTCCATCTTACACTGTCATAAGCTTTCTGGAGGTCCACTTGGATCATGCATCTAGGAGAGACTCCTTTTCTTTCATAGCCTTTAACCAACTCATGAGCAACAGCAGAATTATGAGCTATGCTTCTTCCTGGAACAAAGGCCCCTTGATTGACTGCCACAATTTCATCAAGCAAAGGTCTAATTCTAGCAACTAGAATTTTGGAAATTATCTTTAGCACAGTATTGCAGCAGGAAATAGGCCTGAATTCCTTGACAAAGAAAGGCTTATCCACTTTGGGAATCAGAGTGATAAAAGTGGCATTAAACTGCTTGAGCAATCTCTCACACCTAAAGAACTCCTTAATAGCTTCTCCCACATCACCTTTTATCAAATTCCAATTGAATTTAAAGAAGTGACTGCCAAAACCATCAGGGCCAGGACTTTTGTTGTTGCCAATATCAACAACAGCTCTCTGAATTTCAATATCTGAGGGAATAGCTACAAGCTCAGCATGGGAATCAACACATAAAGTTTTGCCCTCAAGTCTATCTAACTTAATAGCATTTGAATTGGTTTCAGCTCCAAGGAGGTTCTTATAAAAAAGAATCACCTCCTCCTCAATATTATCACTATCTTCAATCAAATTGCCCTCATTATCTTTTAACACAAAGATATTATTCATAGCTCTCCTAGCTCTAATGCCTCTATAAAAAATGGGAGAAGTTTCCTCACCAAGCTTAAGCCAATCAACTTTACTTCTTTGAGCAAGAAAGCTATTCAACTGACTCATTCTCAAATTCAAATTTTCTTTAGCTTCACTAACAGCCTGCTGTTTCTCAACACAGAACATATCCAAATGCAAAGCAAGATTTTTCTCAAAAAGAATAGCAAGACAATTCTCCACTTCCTTCTCAAGATGAGTTTGCTTACCTTTCTGCCACTGCTTGAGACGAGCCTTAGTGTTTTGCAGCTTTTGAGCCAATCTGAACTGGGATGTACCATACACCAAAACATTCCAAGCACTCTCTGTCACCTGCTTAAAATTAGCTTCTTCAGTCCAGTAATTCCTGAACCTGAATGGAATTCTTTTGACCACAGAAGCAAGGTTCACATTGACAATACAAGGAGAATGATCAGATAGTTGAGGATCCGCAAAGAAGGAAGTGCTACAAGGAAAGAAAGTGGTCCAATCCTCATTGCATAAGGCCCTATCCAACTTGCAAGCAATCCTATTAAACCCATCCTGCATATTACTCCAAGTATACTTTGCTCCTGAATAAGGAATATCTGACACTTCAAGCTCATTACAGAAATCAAACAGCTCCTCAGAGACTGAGAAATCATCTCTTCTAAAGGTGAGCTTCTCAGAGGCAACCAAAATGCAGTTAAAATCCCCAGAAGTCAACCAAGGCCCAGAGATAAAATTCCTCAACACCTTCAACCTATTCCAAGCTTCAAGTCTTCCAGCAGCAGCATTAGAAGCATAAACCATAGTAGAGAAGAAGGAAGTTTGAGTATCTTCACTACAGACCCTGCAATGAATGAACTGGTGATGAATATCTAGAACAGTAACCTCAACAACATCAGTTTTTCAAGCCAACCAAATCCTTCCTTTATGATCTATAGAGCTATTGGTAACAAAACTCCAACCTCTAAGCAACCTTCTAGAGATATCCATCTCATTATCCAGAGCAATCTTAGTTTCCAATATAGCCATAATAGCAATATTATTTTTACTAGTAAGCCTATTCACTAGGCTAATCTTAGGGGCTTTATTACATCCCCTAAGATTCCAACAACACACTTTGATCTCAGCCATTTAACCTCTTATTAGGGCTGCTAGGACCCTTTTCAGAAGTGCCTTTGTCAGAGTTCTTCCTACTAGCCACCTGAAGTGGCGCCTTATTCTTCTTACCTCTAACACGCAGTCCATAAACAGGAGGTGAATGGGATCTATGTTTCCTTCTAGAGGAACTAATCCATTCCTCATCAGAGACCTCATCTTCAGAATTAGCCAGAGACTCTTTCCCTTTTCTATCATTCACATTCTCCTCCTGCACTGCCTGATTCTATTGAGAAGAAATAATAGCCTGAGCAGAAGTAGAACTACCTTCCTGTCCATTAGCCACTTTGGAAGGAACAGGATCTGAAACAGGCACAGCAGCAGTGTTTACAGCAGTTTTCTTCACCCACACCTTCTGCTTTTCCTTAGAACCAGTACTATTCACACCACCTCTACCTTGTTTTGTGCAAAATTGCTCTTTATGCCCAAACTGCATACAGTGAGAACATGACCAAGGCAGCCATTCAAACTCCAATTTTAGCACAAATCTCTTACCATCCTGACTTTCTAGGATCACCTCCTTCCTTTTAGCCCCTTCCACAGAGATATTAATAAGGAGTCTAGCATAAGACAGGCGTTTCTAGAAGTTGTGAAATCGTCCATACAAATAGGTTCTCCAATAATGCTCCCAATTACACTTAGCATATGGTTGGACAGGAAAATAGGATCAATTTCATGGATTAACACCCAAGCAGGAACACTGTCAAATACAGACCAGTTCATAGGCATACCTGATGACCAGATTTTAAGTGCCAGAGGCCTAGAACCACCAATAAACCACGGTCCTTCCCTCAAAACCCAATCACGATCATCCACAGAAGCAAATTTGAGGATCCAGATCCCATTCTTCTTCAGGAAGACATCAGGAAGAGTAATAGATGACCAGCAATCCTTCATAAACAGCTGAAAGTTTTTGTACGAGACTCCATTCCCAGTAATTCCCCCTACCAAGACAGCTTTCCATTCATTTGATTCTTTAGCAATTTCAGAGCTATCAAACTTATAGATCTCCTTATTAACATCAGGAATGAAATCAAGTTTGTTACGATTCGTTACATCCTTGATTCCAGTTAAAGCCTCAGCAAAAGTTTTCTTCAACCGAGTTCCACCAAAATTCTCAGATCTAGGAACGATCGGGGGAATTGCTCCAGCAGATTCTTCAATTTGGCCTTTAGCACTCGAATCCGAGCCAATTCCATCCCCAATCTCCTTGATCTTGTCCAAATTATCCGTCCTCACAGAAGAAATCGCAACAGTTAGGGTTTTGTCACCAATTCCCTCATCTGAATGCATAGAGCCAGAATTTCCACCACCAACAGCCGAGGAAGAACCTTTTCCTTTTGCTCTCCCCATCGCACCACCTGTCGATGAGAAATCGAAAGCAACGCACGAGATCGAACTTTGCGTGATCACCACGAAAAGCGCTCAACGAACTTTGCACAATCACTTTTCAGAGGGCGGTAAGAGAGCCTGAAGAGTTGACCAGAAATAGCCCAAACCTTTCTAAGAATTTTGTGCATCATCCTAAATAGCCCAAACCTCACCCTTGCAAGACTCATCAAGTTGAGCCTTCGGAGTATAACCATCATATTGGCCTCACTTTCCTTTATTCATCACATTCAATATTGCCTATCCATCATCAAATCTACTTCCGCATCTCTTGGAGAGACTCCTACATGGTCTATATCGCTATCCCGTCATCCTTAGTCTTTGACGAGAACTAGGATGCATCAACTGGTATCAGAGCAAGGAATCTAGTAAGTCTCAAATTTTTTGGAGGAAGACTTATGAGTTATCTTTATTGTCCACTCACAACACCATACCAACACATGTTCCGTAATGATCCCAACTAGATTCCACCGACACGTCTTCCCCAAAAGCAGGCTGCTTACTATGAGAAGACTCTACCCCCATGGCGTTGCCCCTCTTAAGACATTGTTTACATTATGGACAAGATTTCATCAAACTTGTCATTATTTCTTAAGCCTTTTTATGTCTTTTGAGCTCATAACACTTACTACTTATGAATATATTTGTGATTATGGGTCATTATTTATATTAAACATAGTACTTACTAGGGATGGAAATGGGGCGGAGATGCGCCGTCACGAATATGATTATGGGTACGAGGACGGATTGTAAGCGAGTATGAATGCGGGGATGGTGGGCAACTGGTTTTCCCACATGAGTATGGGGTGTGGGGATAGGTGTCCCCGCCGCGACACCTGACCTGAACTCGTCCCTGTTGCGTAAACATGTAGGAAATCCCTAGGGGAGATTTTTCTTGTTAAAAATATATTATTTTGATTTTTAATTTTATATCAACATTTATGTTTCTTTATACTTTATTATTATATTTCTCTGATATTATCTACTATAATACAATATAAAGCAGAACCTGATATATGCCACCTCATCAACATTGAATACAAAAATGTTATTTACGTCACGAAAGCAATGCTGAATAAAAAATGAATTTATTTTAGCAATGGTAACTAACATTTTATCTACTTAATATCTGATCCAATTTTTGATAGGTTAATTTATTTTATTAATATAAATATATACAAATCTTGCTAGAATCAATAGGAAAAAAAGTGATTTTTGATATCTTACTTAACTTTGATATGAAAAATATAATTTTCATTTTTTTATTTTAGGTAAAAGTGATTATTTCATTTTTATAAAGATTCTACATAATTAATTAAAATAATATATTTCATAATCAAAATTACAAAATATATATATATAGGTTAATAGGTTCGAACTTGAAATGTCCATTCTTGAATAAAAAGCAGGCTCAGGTCGAAATTCAATCTCGGATCGATTAAGTCGGGTTTACACTTACATTTTTTTGGTTGAAGGGGTTTGCACTTACATTACCCGTACATGGTACAAGATTTGTACTAGTTGAGATTCAAGTTATAGATAAGACATGTTATTTTTTCAAGAAGGTAATTAAAAAATGGGTGCGGTCCATGTGAAAACAACCTCTATAGAGAGACCTAAGAAAAAATATCAACCACACGTTACATGTATGGTTGATCCACGCGGCGTGCGGTGAATGTTTTTACCTCTGTAGTGTAAGTTTTGAAACATGACTGTATAGTCCCATAAGACATGATTGTGTAGTCCCATACAACATGACTGTATAGTATATACAACATGACTGTGTATATATTTTCACGAATCGTACACCATATTACTTTTGGTAATGGTCCATAAAAAGACCTAATAATTTATTTTGAAATTCAGAATTTGTTATTTATTTAAATAGTCAAGACAAACAAATTTGAATGTTGAGAAATTGAGAATGGATGGATGAGATTCTTTTGTTGTTGAGGGTCCAAATTCATTGGAGTTTATAATTATTCTCAACTGTTGTCAGAAAACTGAAAGGAATAACTGTTCTGAAAAACTGTCTTAACCAACATAATTGAATTAATACTGCCTTACAACAATTAAGTGAAACTCTATAAATATAGAGAAGTTTCTTCATAATAAATTAAGAGAGAAAATCAGTTTTGCTGTCTATTTTCTCAAAGGGCTTTATTGTATCCTAGACAAGTGGATTTCTCTAAAAGCCTACAACACTATGAAGGGGACAAATATCACTTTAAAGAAAGTGATGAATCACGCCTCAAAGCAATAATTTATCTCTATATCCTAACAATTGTAAAGTGATATTCGTCATGGAGACCAGATCACAAGCTACAACCCTGACTTTGATGAATCAAGATTTTGTCAAGTTAGACAGATTTGATGGAACAAACTACATCCGATGGAAGAATCAAATGATGTTCCTACTGACTACCCTAAAGATATCTTATGTGTTGGATGATAAACTTCATGCTGTCCCTAATCCAACAGGAGAGAGTGAAGAGATAAAGGAACAGAGAAAGAAATGCGATGAAGATGAAGTCTTGTGTAGAGGACACATCCTGCATCAACTCTCTAACAGACTCTACAATCTGTTTACTGCTATCAAGTCCCCAAGGGAGATATGGACTACGCTGGAGACGCGTTACAACAATGAAAAACAAGCTACAAATAAGTTTCTCATCATGAAATATTTTGAGTTCTCCATGGATAATAATAAATTAGTTATAGATCAAGTAAATGACTTGCAAAGTATTGTTAATCGATTTGAGGAATTAAAGGTGGATATCTCTGAACCATTACAAGTAGGGGCTATAATTGCAAAATTACCTATATCCTATAGCAACTTTAGGAAGAAACTACTGCATACAAATGAAGATCTTTCCTTAGAGCAATTACAGAAACATCTAAGGATTGAGGAAGAAACTCGAAGGTAGTACAATAAGCATGCAGATTCTGATTCAAAAATAAATAATGTTGTTGGTGAAAGCTCTAACGAGAATGTAGGGAAAAATAAACGGAAAAAGCCTGATGAAGGGAGCAATTAAGACATCAACAATAAAAGGCCTAAGAGGAATGAAAAGAACAACAAGCCTAAATGCCACTTCTGTCACAATCCAGGGTATTTCAAGAGTGACTACTGTAGATTTTGGAAAAAGAAGCAACAAGAATCTGGAAATAGTCAAGTAAACGTAGCAGACAAAGAAACATCAGAAATTGCTGCTATGGTCTCTAAGATGCACATAAGCATGGTAATTGAATTGAACATGACTGCAACAAAAAAATCCAGAGATTGGTGGTTCGATTCTGGAGTAATAGTCCGTGTTTATAACGATAAATTTCCGTTCAGAAATTATGAAATCTCCAAAAAGGAAGATGGTTTTTTAATGGGAAACAACAATGTAGCCAAAATTCATGGATCCGGAAAGGTGGAAATTCAGTTTATTTCTAGAAAGAAGATGACTTTGGCCAATGTTTTACATGTTCCAGATATTAGGAAGAACTTAGTCTCTACAAATCTCTTGTGTAAGGCTGGCATAAAAGCAATCCTAGAATCCGAGAAGTTGATATTAACCAAAGGTGGTTCATTTGTAGGCAAAGGATATGCTTGTGATGGAATGTTCACACTAAGTATAATTAATAAAACTAATGTTTCTGCTTACTTTGTTGAGTCTTTTATGGCATTCTCGTCTAGTTCATGTGAATTTTAGATCTTTGAAATATATGTTTAGAACTGGCTTAATTAGTGTGGAATTTAATTGTGCACATGAAACTTGTGAAATCTCTATTCAAGCCAAAATGTCAAAGAAACCTTTTCCTGTTGTTGAGAAAACTAATAATATCTTAGATTCGGTGCATTCTGATATATGTGAATTGAATGGAGTTTTGACTAGACAAGACAATAGGTATTTCATTACTTTTACAGATGATAAATCTAGATATACTCATGCAGGCCCGTAGATAAGGGTGTGCAAACAGCCCAACAGATCAGGGCCCCAAAAATAAAAGGGCCCAATTTTTTTTTACTATATAAAAAAACATAAATAAATGTAACTTTCCTCTCCTCCCTTTCAACTTTTCCATTAATTAATTATATTTTTTTAGGAAGCATTAATTACACATGAGCACTTTCTCTCAAATATCAATCACACCAAACTTCATTCCTATTTTCAAGCTATCACTTTCCTCTTTTGCTTTTAATTTTTTTATTTTCAAACTTTTTCCATTAATTTCTCCTATTTCCATGGACAATATGTCCTTTCTCTCTCACATTTCAATAATTCCAGAAGTAATTTCTTCTAAAAGTAATTTATTATATATCAAACGATAATCTTCCAATTTTTCCCACAAAAAAAATTGCATAAAATTGTTTCCACAAAAAAAATTTGCTTAAAGTTTATACTGTATAAGGGTCCAATTTTTAAAATAGACCAAGGCCCCCAAAATCTTTGAGACGGCCTTGTACTCATGTGTATCTAATGAAGAAAAAGGATGAAGCATTTAAAAATTTCAAGATTTACAAAGCCTCTATTGAAAATCAAAAAGAAAAGAAAATAAAAATTCTGAGAAGTCATCGGGGTGGAGAATAATTTTCAAATGACTTCCATGAATTTTGTGAAATCAATGGCATAATTCACCAAAGGACAACCCCTTACAACCCTCAACAAAATGGGCTAGCTGAGAGAAAAAATAGAACCCTTTGTGTGATATGATAAATGTTATGATGTTAAATGCCAAATTGCCTTCAAACCTATGGGGAGAAGCACTGTTGACAGCTTGTCATGTGCACAATATAATTCCCTCAAAAGAACTAAGTTGTCTCCATATGATGTATGGAACGGAAGACAACCAAATCTGAATTATCTAACAGTATGGGGTTGTATAGCATATTACAGAATACTTGATCCAAAGAGATGAAAATTGGGTCCTAAAGCCTTAAGAAGTGTTTTCTTAGGATATGGTCAAAATTCTAAAGCTTATAGATTTATGGACTTGGATTCTAACTTAATTATTGACTCTAGGGATGCTGAATTTTTTGAAACCAAATTTGTAGGAGACAACACTGAAAATTTAGCAGCTAATGCACCAGAAAACACTATAGAATGTAGTGAATATGAAATTCTAGCAGAATTTACTGAACCTATTGAACCTTAAATTCTAGCAGAGAATAATGGCTATGAAAATACAAGAAAATCTGGTGCTTTGACTTCCTTATCAAACAAAAGGAAATCATATGAAAAGCAAGAACAAACGAGAAGTCAGAGAATAAAATACAATATATTATCAAATAATACTTGGGCTTTGGTAGACTTACCTAAGAGTTCCAAGCCAATTTCCAGCAAGAGGGTATCAAAAGAAAATACAATACCGATGGGTCAATACAAACTTTTAAAGCCAAATTGGTGGCTAAAGGATTTAGGCAAAAAGAAGGAGTGAATTCTTTTGACACTTATGCTCCAGTGACTACTACTACATCCATAAGAGTGCTCTTAGCACTTGCCTCTATTCATAGACTAGAAGTGCATCAAATGGACGTTAAAAACCAAATTCTTAAATGAAGATTTAGAAGAGGAATTGTATATGGAGCAGCCAGAAGGTTTGTTGGCTCCCGAGAATGAAAACAAAGTCTGTAAACTTGTAAAGTACATATATAGATTAAACCAGGCTCCAAAACAATGGCATGAGAAGTTTGATTCAGCCATATTATCATATGGATTTAAGCACAATGGAGTTGACAAGTGTGCTTATACCAAGTTCATTGACAAATACAGTGTAATAATCTGTCTCTATGTGAATGATATGTTGATATTAAGCAATTCTATGGAGGGAGTTGATGAGACTAAAAAATTCTTGAAATCACAATTCAAGATGAAGGGCTTAGGAGAAGTAGACATTATTTTGGGCATTAAAATATCAAGAAATAGTGGGGAGATTACTTTATCTCAGTCTCATTATATTAATAAGATGTTGGATAATTTTAAACATCTGAAAATTAAGGAAGCAAATACTCCATATGACCCTTCATGCAAGCTGTTCAAAAACGAAGGAAGAGCAAATTCTCATAAAGAATATGTTAGCACTATTGGGAGTTTAATGTATGCAATGCATTGTACTAGACCAGACATTGCATTTGCAGTTTGTAAACTATCTAGGTATACTAGCAATCCTGGAATTGAGCATTGGAAGGTTATAAACAGAGTTCTAGGATATTTTTAAAAAATTGTAAATTCGAATTTAACATACAGTGGTTTCCCTACAGTTTTGGAAGGTTTTAGTGATGCTAGTTGGATATCTAGTGGAGATGAAAATAAGTCAACTAGTGGATGGGTGTTTACAATAGCAGGAGGAGCAATTTCTTGGGCTTCAAAGAAGCAAACCTACATAATCCATTCAACTACGGAATCTAAATTTATAGCACTTGCTACAGTTGGTAAGGAAGCAGAATGACTCAAAAATTGTTTATTTGATGTAAAGTTGTGGCCACAACCTATGCCTTTTGTTTATATATTTTGTGATAGTCCAAAAACATTGTCTAGATCTTATAACAGAATATATAATGGAAAATCTAGACATACAAGCTTACGATATGCTTATGTTAGGCATAGAAGAAGGTGTTATTACTATTATTTATGTCAAGTCATGTAAAAATCTGGCTGAACCTTTTACGAAAGCACTCTCGAGAGATGTGGTAAGAAACACTTCAGTTGCAATGGATCCGAAATTTAAATGAAATCACCACAACAAGAACCCATCCTCTTTTTAGGAAATCTAGTTACGAGGTTTAAAGGGTAACAACAAGTTGTTGATAAGTGATCTGATGGACTACACTTGCTGAGATTACTAATCTTGTGCAGAATCGGTAGGTTGAGTTTTAATACTCTTAATGAGATTCATGAAAGTTGAAGAATATAATAATGAATCTTACCTATATAGACAAAATAACAATGGGGTTCCTCTTAAGCAAAAACATTTGTTTTGTAATTTGTCTATGAATCTAGGTGAACTCAGGGCTTAATATGATATTGAAATCTATGAAGAAGCTGAAAATGTTGTATGTGTGCTATGTCCGGTGTTAATATATAAAAAAAGATGGCTTAGGGAATCAGCCCACCATTGACTTTGTTGATGCTTTGACAACGTGACACTAAGTGAAAATTTAAGTTGAAAAACACTTTCATTATGTACAACATTATAACCACAAAGTCTGATTTGTATACTAAGTGGGGATTGTTGGTAATAGTCTGTAAAAAAGACTTAATAATTTATTTAGAAATTGTGAATTTGTTATTTATTTAAATAGTCAGGACAAACAAATTTGAATGTTGAAAATGGATGGATGAGATTCTTTTGAGGTTGATGGTCATCGGAGTTTATAATTTTTCTCAACTGCTGTCAGAAAACTAACAGAAATAACTGTTATGAAAAATTGTCTTAACCAACATAACTGAATTAAAACTTTCTTACAGCAATTTGGTGAAACTCTATAAATACAGAGAAGTTTCTTCGTAATAAATTAAGAGAGAAAATCAGTTTTGCTGTCTATTTTCTGAAAGGGCTTTGCTATATCCTAGAAAAGTGGATTTGTCTGAAGCCCTACAACCCTAAGAAGGGGACAAATGTCACTTAAAGAAAGTGATGAATCACGGCTCAAAGCAATAATTAATCCCTATATCCCAACATTTACATGTGAAAAAAGTGATACACAATTAAGTATAAGCATAAGATGACTATGTAGTCTCATATACCATGACTGTGTAGTCTCATACAACATGACTTTGTATACATTTTCACTAATCGTACACCATATTACATGTGTAAAAAAGTTAATACACAATTAAGTATAAGCATATCATGATTGTGTAGTCCCATACCCCATGACTGTGTAGTCCCGTACAACATAACTGTGTATCCATTTTCACTAATCGTACGCAATATTACATGTGATAAAAATCATACACAATTAAGTATAAGCATAGCATGATTGTGTAGTACTACCATACACCATGATTGTGTAGTCTCATACAACATGACCGTGTATATATTTTCACTAATCGTAAACCATATTAATGTGAAAAATGGCATACACAATTAAGTATAAGCATAACATGACTGTGTAGTCCCATACAACATGACTGTGTATACATTTTCACTAATCGTACACAATATTACATGTGAAAAAAGTCATATACAATTAAGTATAAGCATAATTGTGTAGACCCATACACCATGACTGTGTAGTCCTATACAATATGATTGTGTATACATTTTCACTAATTGTACACCGTATTACATGTGAAAAAAGTCATACACAATTAAGTATAAGCATGCACAATCGTGTTAAGTACAAATGCACAGTCATGTTATGTGAAAGTACACAGTCATCTTATATGAAAAAGACACAGTCATTTGACAATCACACACTTGTATGGAAAAAAAATCAAAAAATGAGATATAGAGCATACACAGTCATGATATTTGAAAATATACAGTCATGTTAAGGGAAAGTACACAATCATCTTATATGAAAAAGACACAGTCATTTGTCAATCCACTACAAAAATGTCTGTGTATAGCAACGGCCTTTGCAACAAAATTAGCAACAACAAGTCGTCGTTAAATTAACCAGCATTGGCAACAAACGGAAAATGCGTTGGTGAATGGGGTGTGGCTATTAGTGACAAGCTATACCAACATTATTGGCAATAAATCAATTTGTTGTTGCCGTGTTTGTTTCTAATATTGAAGACATGAAAGCTGATCACGAAACCCATTTTCGGAAAAGTTCGTTACTAAAAGATATAAACTTAGCAACAATTATATGGAAATCACTGAGTTTGTGGCTGAACTTGCATCTAATTTGTCGGTGTGATTATACTCGGGTATGTGGTTGTGGTTGTAGCTGTAGCTGCAATTGTTGTTCAATTTGTCACTGAAATAGTAGCCAATGTCGCTTCTAAGTATGTCACTATGTTTGTTGCTAAATGTGTTTACAAACTCGAGAGAAGGTGTTGCTAACTTTGTCGTTGCTCGTCATTATGACGGCAAAATTTGTAGCTACAAGCACTAAATTCATCACTATCTTTTTCATTATGTTTGTGGCTTAGTTAGTGACTAATTATGTTGTCTAACCCATAAATAATTATGTCACTCTCTTTATAGATATATATATATTACTCAGTTTGTAAGGGAGCATGTTGCCAAGTGTGTTTATGACAATGTGAGACTTAACTTTGTAATTGAAGTCATCACTGAATTCATTGCTAAGAATATTACTAATACCTCATTCCTTTCATAAACTTGCAACTGGGCTTGTAGATACATAGAACTTTATATTGAAATATATTAATTTATGAATTCTAAACTTGTTTAAATATTAATATAATACACACTATTTTTGACAAATTAAATAATATAACAGTTTAAATAAAGGAAATGCCAGTTTTATTGAAAAGAAATTTTAAACAAAGGTAAGGACAAAGTTTATAAAAGACAATACCAAATTGTAAATACGTAACACATGAAATTTTAAATCGGAATTATTATCCATGATGACTCTTTTTTTTAAAACAAACCAATGAAAGAATTCATTTTGGATTCTTCTTCTTGACCAAACAATTCATTCTGTTCTCTAGTGCATTTCGTCCTTCTATGAGCTGCTCAAACATCTTTTGCCAATTTTGGTTGGTTTGTGTGATCTCTTCTACTTACTTCTTGAGCTGACGTCCTCATCTCTTCCTTCAAATTCTCATAATTATCTGGTAAGATAGGTGGTTGAGAAGGCATTCCATGCTGAGTCATTTGTATCACACCACGAGCCTTCGATCCCATGTTAAAAATTCTCCCATTTTTCACCCCTCCAGCAGCCTCAATCCATAAACGATTAGTATCAATGAGAGGCAATCCTTCAGCCGTACAACATCATGGGTGGTTTGATCAAATAGCTTCTCACATGTTTCCTGTACAACATCATGTTTGTTGTATATTAATTACTTGTACATAGGTGTATAGAAGAAGTAAGAATAACTTAGAGCTTATAGTCGTGTCTTGTGCCTTCTTCCCACTCAAAGTTCCATCCTTCTTCTTGTAGCATTTTGCATAAGTTTCTTTTGGAGTAGGATCTCGTTTCAATATATCCTTCTATAAAATAAAGCAAAAACCTTGTTGTTTTTCGATCACAAATTCAATGTGAAACTTGCAGCAAAACGAGAGAGATTGTTTTTTAATAGTGTGACGCTCAACTGGCACCATCACCCATTTTTTTGTTTTTATATATTGCAAGAAAAAAAATCAGAACTGAATACAAAGCAGCTCCTAACTATAATTCAGCAACTGACTCCACTATCCTAGTGCAACACTTGCACATTCTAAAGACTCGATCAAAGCCTATTTATTCTCCTAAAGACTTTGACTAAACAGACCTGCAACTTAACTAATTCTGATGTGTCCCACACGCACCAGAAATTACATTATGCAACATATATAATGAAATGCATGAAAGAAACTAAATACAAGTTTATTTCTCATTATAGCATAACTATAAATGAAAGATCATTGCATATGCATGAAAATGATAGAAAAAAATGTCATATAAATAAATATTTGTGAAGGAACCAAAAATATACCAATAGCCTTTTGTGAGCAGAAGTAGATATAGATCTGCCGGTGTGCGGTGACATACCCCTCGCAGTTGCAGCAACCCAACTAAGCTTTTTGGTCTCCGACCTTCTTAGAAACTTGGGACACTCCTTCCATCTTTTCACAAGTCAATTCCATATATCTTCACCCATCCAAGGTGGTCTTACACCTGAAATTCGAGCCTTGGCCTATGTATTTCGAATGTGATCAATGCCTTATGCTTAAAATCGTTGTATACTACATCATCATAAAAACGAGTCTTGTCCCACTGGAACTTTTTCTATAAATAGTAAAGAAATGTGCTAAATTAAACAATGCATGTATATCAACATGTAAATAAAATAATAAACCCAAATAATAGTAACCTGAAATTCTTTCCACATTAGCTCTTTTGTGTCATTAGATACCTCAGAGAAACATATATAAAGTCCATCATAGTGGGAATGTATAATGTGCTTCAGAGTACCATATGCTGGGTTTATTGGATCAAACCTTCATTGTTACAAGTGTTAGAGGGATTAGTAGAAAAACAGTAACATTATATTCCAATGAACATACATAACGTTTAATAAAGTGAAATACTTATGTGTTGTTATGAACTTCCACATGAGGTCGAGTGTAAATAGGAGCATTGATTATGGGCTGAAGTGGGACATTCTGATTATGCTCATTAGTATTAACATTGTATTGGGGCATTTTCGTGATAATGGTCATTGGAATCTTCATGGAGGATTGAATTATTGAGTGACTCATTGGATGGTTCATCATGATGGATAGGTGAGGCATCATCACGGATGGGGAGGGTTAGGGAGGAATTACAAAGTGCAGACGACCAAGTGACCTTTCGACCCATACCAGACTTGCCTCCACACCTTTCTAATTCTACATAGACATAGTAATTAAGCAACATCATCTAATGAGTAGAGTGTTCCAAACAAGTACCATTGACATCACATAATGTGTATGACGAATGCATCGAAAAATCAAAGTATATATTATCGGTTTTGTAAACCCACTCTACTAGTTTCAATCACAATTCTAATCAATTAATATTTAAGAAAACAACACTAATCCTGTTTAGCCTTTTGCTTCAAGATTAAATCTTAAGCTTACACGTTAATGCAATTTTACACGAAAAGGAACCAAGTGAAAAAACATATTTGAACTTGGACTGCATAAAAAAGCTATAATTGCAACTAAATGAATTCATCAACAAACCACAATTTATGTTGGGGAAAATATCTGTGGAAGCCCGGATTGTTCCTGCAAATCGATGGATAGTAAGGCAGCCAAGACAAAGACACGATCAATTGTTGACCCAGTTCGTCCCAAGGACTACGTCTGGGGGCACTACCAAGCTAGGGATTCTCCACTAGAAACTTTGAGGACTCAAGGATTACAAGGACACTGATCTTCAGATCTACCCCGATCAAGATCTTCCTAACCTAACCTCCCAATCTCTCTTTGTAGGATTTTCTCTCAATGGTAAAGCACACCAATTACAATAATCAAGTGTCCTTGTATAAAGAACCTAGATCCTTAAAGATATATTTTTCTTTCCAAAAAAGATATCCTACCAGACAAAAGATAGAAACCCTAGGAACTTCTTTACTTGTCCTCTAAGTAATTTCATTCTCTATATCTCTTTCCTAAATCAGGCTCCATAACCCAACTATTCACAATACTGATAATTGTAATTATGCCAAAGCATCATGCTATAGAATACATGAAAAAAAGCATGTTGGTTGTACAATATGAATCAAGCAATTGGATTCAAATTTGACAAGAATGAGAAAAAAGTTAATAAAATATATGCTTTTAAATTAAAAAGGGACATAAAAACCTGAAAATTAGGCTTGATTGAGATTGGGAGGCACTAAGAATATTCTGGGAGAAATTTGAGAGAACTGGTGGAAAGGAAGAAGAAGAGAGGCGTATATATAATTGCTGAGCCATTAGGGTAAGCAAAAGATTTATTTGGGAAAGAATCGTATAGTACTCTTGCGATATATTAAGAGAAGATATTGTGGGAAATTAAAATGGCGCCAATTTCATTCAAAATTCTTCCTAGCTCTGTCATTTCGGGTAAATTTTGGCTCCTTTTACTAATTAAAGTTTAATTGGGTGCCAACTCATGAACTCTGCACACCAAATTTTTAGGCTGTGGAAATTCACACCCTAGTTTACATATCAATTTTTAACTGTGTAAATCAAAACCTAACAATTTTTAAAATAAAAAAGGTCTAGTTTAATTTAGAAATATGAACCCCTAAAAATTGAACAAATAACTTTACAAGAAAACATACGAATGAGAGTAAAAGGTATACATGGCTTGATTTTGGATCAATTGAGGGTGTGATCTGGTCCTCCATTCTCAAATCTACCATTTACTTCTCTCCTTTGGAGTTGGTTGAGTTGACTCGGTTCAACTACGAACCAGAAGTAGACTGAGTCAAAAGTTCGCCTCTACTAGCTAGTTTGTACAATGGCGGATCTAGAGGAGGCGGCCGCCCCCCCGTCATGCTGGAGCGGTAATACACTGCTAGAATGTAATGTAATAGCTACGAACCCATTTCCTCAAAAATATTTGAGGTTAGCCTCAAAACTACTTTTCGAGGCTAAATGAGCCCAATGATATTTCGGGGCTATATTTACGGCAAAATAACCTCGAAATGAAAATTTGAAGCCATATCTGGTACCCGGTAGACCCAAAAAGTGTGCAAGGTCAATTTCGAGGCTGATCTTTGAGGCCGGTTACCCTTGAAAATTATTCAAGGCTAGAAACGTGGCTATTTTAGTGGCTATGTAGCCTCAAAGAGTTGTTTGCCGGTAAAAATGTGGTTACTCTTTTTCGGGTCTATTTTTGAGGCCAACTTCGAGGCCAAGTTACACCTACCTCATTTATTGCATGAACACATTTTACCAACCATATTTATTGTCATTTTAGGGTTAACGCATGAATACTTCATCTCTTAATCATTTCAAACGGGGGTTTCTCACTCTCTCTTGCATTCTCAAATTTTTTGGCACATTTTCAACTTCTTAATCTCTCCCATTTCATCATAGATCAAGTTGATTGGTATGTATCATTCTCTTCAATCTATACCTAGTTCATGTTTAATTAATTTATATGATTATATATAGATACATATGCAAACTTAATTGAATAGTGTGGTTGAATACATTATGGTGTTAAGCTTCATGTGTGTGTATGTATATATATATATATATATAATCAAAGTGTTGAATGTATATTTCATGTGTAGTCCAACAAAAGGTTGTTTACAAATGGTTAGATGGAAAAACAAATCGGCCAATAGGTAATTAATGAGTTACAAAAATTCAAATAGCCTCGAAAAGATGAACCCGAGTCTTATTTTGTGGCTAATGGCTTCCAATTTGGCATCAAGTTCATTATTTCGAGGCTATTTGAGCTACCAAAACATGATATAAGATTATTTTTTAGGGTAATGTTATGATTTAAGCTTAATAGTAACATTGACATCATCCATTGGATGGAAAAACAAATCGGCCAATAGGTAATTAATGAATCAAAAAAATTCAAATAGCCTCGAAAAGATGAACTCGAGTCTAATTTTGTGGCTAATGGCTTCCAATTTGGCATCAAGTTCATTATTTCGAGGCTAGTTGAGCTACCAAAACATGATATGAGATTATTTTTAAGTTTAATCTTATGATTTAAACTTAAGAGTAACATCGACATAGTCTATTGATGATTACACTCGGATTAGTTCTATTTTTTTTATGCTCTTTAGTGGCTTAAAAACATTCCATTTTTTTATGCTCTTTAGTAGCTTAAAAACATTGTATATGTGTATACATTCAGGAGTGTCATACATAAAGACTATAATTGTTTTTTTAAAATATAATATATTGTTTTATATATAACAGGTCATATCAATATGGATAATCGCAATTGGATGTATATCAGACATTTATCAGATAGTGGTGAATGGAATCAACAATTTCTTGATGGAGTTGAAGGATTCATTGAGTTCGCGACTTCACAAGTGCATTTGATGGATGGTGAGAAAATAAGATTTTCTTGTGTGAAGTGTAAGAATGGGAAATTTCAAGATGTGGAAACTGTTCGAGTTCACCTGTACCTGAAAGGTTTTGTTGAGAATTATTATCAGTGGATTGCACATGGAGAGACACCTTTGGTTCAACCATCCCCCATTGTGGAAGAATCATCTAGCTCAAGTCTTAATAACTTGCGCTTCTTTGGGATTGGAATGCATATATTTGATAACTTGAATCCCCTGTCAAAGGATGGTTTTTGATGCGGCTGGACCTAGTTTTGCTCCACCTCATGATTGGGATGCTGACACTTCAATGATTCATTCTAATAAACAAAGTGGGTACATAGAAGATGGGGAAGATTATATGGCACATGAAGAAGAATTACATCCACTAACAACATCTTTTGGTGACAAGAATGAGGACGTCTCCTTGTTATCAGATCGATTTTTTGAGGTGTTGAGAGCAGCAAATGAGCCATTAATTGTATCCTAGTTGTCCTATGCCGTTACTATCAGCAGTGGGTAGCTTTTTGAGGCACAAGATTGAGTACAACTTATCACAGGCTGGGTGTAATCAAATTATTCGTGATGTGCGTAGATTTCTACCACCAGACAACAAACTTCCTAGTAGTCTCTATGAGACAAAAAGGTTGATTCGAGATTTGGGATTGCCAGAGAAAAAGATACAGATGTGTGCAACAAGTTGCATGTTATATTGGAAGGATGATGTCAATGCCACAAAGTGTAAATTTTGTAAGATTCCGAGGTACAAGGAGAGTTTGACAAATAAAGGTAGACCGATCCCGCAAATAGTGTTATGATACCTACCCTTGATCCCACGTCTATAGAGATTATATGCTATGGAGGACACAGCTCCACATATGCGTTGGCATGCTGAGCACCGACCAGTTGAGGGAATCATGAGCCACCCTTCTGATAGAAGCTTGGAAGCATCTTGATCGTACATTTCCACACTTTGCTTCAGAGGTTCGTAATGTGAGATTAGGTTTATGTTCAGATGGGTTCTTTCCTTTTGGTCAAACTGGGAAGACATATTCAGCATGGCCGGTGATTATTACCCCTTATAATCTACCACCTAGTATGTGCATGCAGTCTCCATACTTGTTCTTGGTCGCCATAATTCCATGTCCAAAAAACCCCCAGAAGCTGATAGACATTTGCTTGCAACCTTTGATCGATGAATTGCTTGTGCTATGGAATGAAGGTGTCACAACATATAATGCATATGCCAAGGAAAACTTCAAAATGCGTGCTTCTCTTATTTGGACAGTGAATGACTTCCCGACATATGGGATGTTGTCTAGGTGGAGTACTGCTGGACATTTTGCATGCCCTTATTGTTTGGGGAGAACACAAGCCTTTCGACTAACACATGGGCGAAAGGCTTCCTGGTTTGATTATCATAAATGCTCATTACCAGAAGACCATTCATTCTGGTTTGATCAGAAAAGTTTTTACAAAGGATGGATAGAGACTGGAGATCCTCCTTCATACTTGTCTGGACATGACATGTGGGAGCGGGTTGAAAATTTCCAACTGCCATGGAATCACCAATGAAGAACCCTGACGGTTATGGTGATACTCATAAGTTTACAAAACAAAGTATTTTTGGAAGCTTCCTTATTGGCCGCATCTTCGCATTCGTCACAATCTTGATGTCATGCATATATAACAGAATGGTTTTGACAACTTGTTTAATACCATAATGGATGTTAATGGGAAGACAAAGGACAACTTGAATTCAAGGAAGGACCTAAAGTTATATTGTGATCGACTAGAACTTCAAGTGGATGAAGATTACAAAGAGCCAAAACCAAAAGCAGTTTATACATTAAGCAGAGAGAAATGAATCGAGTTGTTGAATTGGTTGAAGAACTTGAAGTTCCCGGATGGATATGTTTCTAATATTGGTCGTTGCGTTCATTTTCAAAAGGGAAGGTTAGTTGGGATGAAGAGTCATGATTGTCATGTGTTTATGCAAAGACTTGTACCCATAGCTTTTAAAGAGCTTCTTCCGACGGGAGTGTGGGGACCATTGACAGAGTTGAGTTTATTCTTCCAGTCCATATGCTCATCTAATTTGGATGAGCAACATATTCAAGTCTTGGAGCGTGATGCACCCCTTATCTTATGCCAATTAGAGAGGATATTTCAACCATCTTTCTTTGATTGTATGGAGCATCTCATTGTGCATTTACCATATGAGGCAAGATTGGCGGGCCCCGTACAATACCGTTGGATGTATCCATTTGAAAGATTTTTATTCAGATTGAAGAGCATAATGAGGAATCCAAAACATGTGGAGGCATCTATAGTTTAGGCATATTTGCTGGAGGAAATCACAACTTTCACTAAGCATTACCTTGATTTTGAAGATTCCGATAAGAGAAGGAGGTATGGTAGGAATGAGATTAATAGTTTTGATGCTACCTATTCTCAATTTTCTATCTTCAACCATTCGGGTCGTCCTATTGGAAAAGCTAAGGTATTATGGATGACCAACCAAAGAGATTTGCATGCTTCACACACGTACATTTTAATCAATTGTCTAGAGGTTGATCCATATATATCCAGTAAGTCGTTCAAAGTTATATAGATACAATATCTTTTTGTGTACATTTTTTGTATTTGCAAAGGTTTTACTTCTTATATAAAAATATTGTCAAACTTCTTACTATGCATTTGAACAAATACTTGTAGGAAATTTAAAGAATTAGTAGGAGCATATGATGACAGTTCTCTTGCTATGGATTTTCTGGGTTGGTTCAAAAATTATGTAAGTACTCAAACATCCATGTGTTTTATATAATATGTGTTAAATATGTGTTAAATATTATTTTATGTAATATGTGTTAAATTATTGATCTATAGGTTTTAAATGAAGCTCGACACACTATTGATGATGATCTCATTCTTAGTCTAGCTCAGGGCCCAGGTAGAAAAGTGTTGTCATGGCCTGCTTATTACATTAACGGTTATAAATATGAAACTGTGGAGTGTGGTAGAGACAAATTAACCATGAATAGCGGGGTGTGTGTTGAAGTTTCTGACCTTGGTAATGCCCAATCAGATTTCTTTGGAGTGATAGAACAAATTTTAGAACTTGAGTTCACTGGTTTGCCATGCAAGAAGATTGTATTGTTCAAGTGTTTATGGTATAATGCATCTAATCTTGGAACAAAAGTCCATACACAATATCGGCTTCAAGAGTTTAATGTGAGAAGGCGGTTAAACAACTATGAGCCCTACGTGTTTGCGCAACAATGCATCCAAGTTTATCATGCAAATTTTCCAAGAGCGAACCGTAGCCAAGCGAATTGGAAGGCCGTTTGCAAGACAAAGCCTCGACGTAGAGTAGAACAAAGATGGACCGAGGAGAAAACTAATGATGAACCATTACAACAAGATGAAAGCAATGGTGATGGGAACAGATTTGCAGGGGCCTTAGTTGATGAGTTACTTGGAAGTTTAAACGATACAAATTGTACATATGAAGGAGATTATGAAGCAGATAACAACGATGAGAACTTAGAACTCGGAAACGATGAAGAAGAAGACAATTTCGGTGACAATGCTTAAAGGTAACTTTTGAAAATTTTCTTTATATGCTCTTGATATCTTACTTAATTAATTTTGATATCTTAAGAAAATATAATATTCATTTAAATTGTAAAAAAAAATTTATTACTCTTTATTGAAGATTTTGTATCATTAATTAAAATAATAGATCTTATAATTTAAATTTAAAAAAATTTAAAATAAATATATAGGTCAATATGTTTGGATTTGGGTTAAACATTTTCGAGTAAAAAATAGGCTCGGGTTTAAATTAATCTAGGATCAATTAGATCGGGTTTATACTTGTATTACCCGTACATGATACGGAATTTGTTCTAACTTTCGTTCAAAGTGATCCACCGGGCCATTTTTAAAATTTTGTAGAAGGTTAAATTTATACAAAGGCGCTAATTACAATTTACACAAACGCCAATAAAATTTTGATTTCCCGGGCTTTTAAATATTCGCCTCAAAATTAGGATCTAAATACGATTTTAAAGTTATTATTAGTATATATTAGAAAACCCTAAAATTTCTTTTCACCACTGCCACTTTTCTGTAGAAATGATGTTGTTGCCTCTCGTGCGGGAGTTGACCTCACCAATCGCCACACTCGTCTGACTCCTCCGCCTGCCAGCTCTCCGTTGCCTTCTCTCCGCCGTCGCCGCTGCCTTCTCTTCGCCGTCGCCGCTGCTTGCACTCAGCCATCTCCGCCTCCTCTCCTTCTCCTTCTGCTCTCTGTCGCCGCCCGCTCTCCGCTCCCCGTCGTCGCCCGCTCTCGGTCGCCGCCTGCTCTCTATCGACGCCTCTCCCCAAATTACAAGTACGCCTCTCTGCCGTTGCTTACAAGTACGCCCTTTTTTTTGAATGTTCGATTGGATTGGCATAGCATGGGCCTTTCGGTATGCAATTTGTTAGGGTTTCTCACTATTTCATATGTTAGGTCTGGAGTTATAGATCTCGGTTTCAATATTGAATTCGTGTTTCCTGTTATGGAATGATAGCTGTATGGGATTTTGAGTAGTAGTGGGAGAAATAAAGATGTATCAAGGTGGTATGTACTCTCTTTCACAACCTAACTGACCCGATTTTCAGATGCTTTTAGGTTTGATCTAAAGAACTCATACGTAGGTAACATAAGAAACGCCTAATCTATTAAAGATATATGGGTAAACGGAAATTGTTTATTCATAGGATAAGTGCGCATCAATATACATTAAAGAAATAAGTTCACAATTATGAGTCCAATTTCTAATGAAGTGAAGGTTCCCATACCACCTATGTTGTAAGATTATACCTATAAATTAACACCAATTGAACAATAGAATTAGAATTGCAGATGTTTAATAAAAATGTAGAGGATAAAAAATGCAAAGTAAATTTTTTGAGGTGGATAGTGGGTGTGGATTCTTCATAATGTTTAAGTACTATAAATGTATCTATTATATAGGTAATGGGAATTACTCATTGCCTTAGGTCAATGATAGTCTATTATTTTTTGATGGGTAAGTGATGATTGAATATCAGTATGTTGAACATTTGAGCCTTTTTTGATCTTTCATCACACTCTTGACAATTCTGATTTGATAAACTTATTTATGATTAGTAATTATTTCCTTGTTGAGTTTTTTTATCTCTCCATTTCCCCCTTTTCGGAAATTAGACGTTGGTCCTACTATGGCAGTACGGCATATGCAATTAGGCTTGTATAAATTTGAAGATGTTACACATGCAAAATAGATTACTGACCTTCCAATTTTCCTTTTTTCCAATCACCATGAAACCTTTAAACTGAAAGAATGAAAGATCTATTTTTATATTCCCCTCTGATTGGATTTTCGGTATGTCATTTGATCAATATGAGGATGCGTCCAATTTAAATTTGTGCTCAGATTACGGTTTCTGCAGGTTGTTTTTAATTTGAATGTTTTGGTTGAGTAAGTGTTAGCATTGGTTGAATTTTCTGATTATAAGCTGATGTTTTGGTTGAGCAGCTTACGACAAAATTTATGGTGTGTATGTCTTGCAGGAAATTCACAATGGTCAGATCTTCACGACCCTTACGCTTGGTATTTTCCACTCCTAGTCCTACAATTTCTGGTGCTCCATTGTCGAATGAGCAGCGACACAATAAGGAAATAGAGGAAGAGGTTGAAGAGGTTAGGAATGGCTCATCGCCAACCCCAGCTCCAACTCCTTTGAATGGATCTTCTAGCTCTAGAGATGTGCAACTTGGTGTTGGAGAGAAAACATTTGTCGGTCTCTCTGATGATGATGTTCGGTGAGTGATATATTTTATATCATATCAGATTTACTACAAGGCTTGTTATTTACTAATTTAATTTTGTTTTGTAGGTGTTTTGAGCCAAAGCTGCCGGCATTTAGAAAAATGACAAAAGTTATTCATAGCCACTACAATGGAAATTGGGTGACTTTAACAAAAGTTCTGCCAGCAACACAAGACTTATGGCTTAGAGAATTTCAGGTGACCTAAGTTTATGGACTTTCTACTTTTTTTTCATGATGTTCACTTTGATAATTACCTTTTCAGCTATGCTTTCCTAAGATTTAAAAGTTGTACGTAATTTTTTCTAATTTCAAATTGAGTTGTGGATTTTTGTTTTAGGCTGAAGAAATGTTATTGGAATGTCTCTAATGCATAGATGAAGAAAACATTCTTGCATCAAGCTGGCAACCACATCCGCAATGTGTTCAAGGGATGTCGTTCAAGGAAAGTGCAACCTAGCTTCTTAGGTGAGGAACAATGGGCTGCAATTGAGAAGTTTCGAAAAACTGATCCAAGCAAAAAGAGACAATCTGTTGCGGGTAAGCAAAATAGGGCTTGTCAAAAGGCAACTGATGCTGGTAATTTCCCCGGGGGCTCTCGAACCCTTAATACATGGATTAAAGTAGTTGTAAGTATACTTAAAACCCAATTTTTTTCTACTTTGTAAATGCATGTTTTATTTGACCTTTTATCATCTGTTTAATATTTCAATTGCCTAAATAGTTACTTGTTACTGAATATGTAGGAAAAGGAGACTGGTGTAAGGCCAACCATTTCAAGCACGGTACGAAAATTATGGTCAAAACCAGATGGCACAATGACCAGATCTCGCCTATAGCATATGTGGTTAGTTTAACCTTTCATAGAACTTTTTATATGTTTCAAGACAAATCTGATTTGGATGCACTGACTAGTACAAGCTGTGTTTGATTTGTTCACAATTTCTCTCATTGCTTTGTGTTTATGTGTATAGAAAAATCAGTTTAGACAAGTCTGAAAAATCAGTCTGATTTGTTGTTGTATTCTGGAATTGATATTTTGATTTTTTTTTAGCATCATTGCACTTGTAAAATAACTTGTTCTGATTTATGTTCTGCTTCTTTTTAGAATTCTGGAATTGATGTTGATTTGTGTAGCCAAAATTTAGTAAAATAACTGACTCAGTCATTGACTAATACAAATGAGACAATTTCTTTCATTGTTGTTGATTTCTCTCTTTTTTCTTAAGCATGTGGGTTTATTATATTAGAAGCAAAGTTGAATGAGAAGATTATGTTCTGATTATGTCATGTTTAGATTCAGCCACTAACTAAAATAACTTATTCATTTCTGTCCAAATAAAATAACTTTTGAACACTTATTTGGTTTCAAGTGTAAATTTACTTGTTCATTGACTTTCTTAGGAGAAGTTTGATCAATTAGTTGCCACTCAATCCACTCCCCCTAGTGTTGAAAACTGTGATGATCCATCTCCACCTCCCATGAGTGAGGTAGAGGAGAAAGCATTATGGATCACATCATGTGGTGGACCAAACAACCACCAAGTTTTTGCTATGGGGAAGAGGGGGCAGCTCTTGTTCGCAATGGGAAGGCTAAGGGTCCTCTCAGCAAGGGATCAACTACTCAAACTTCTCAAGATGCTCAGATTCAAGAGGAGGTCCGAGAGGAGTTAAAGGTGATGCAAACTAAATGATGGAATTTATGCAACAACAACAACAGCAGCAACAACAACAAGACTTCATGAAACAACTTCAAACTACTATGCTTCAACAATTCTCTCAACTTCAAGGAGCTCAATACTTGACATCCAATGTAGATCGCCCAAACTTTAGCCTGGGTTTGAACACAACTTCCTAGTTTTTTATTTCCTATGCTTGTAGGATGTAGAAGTGCTTTTTTTGTGATGCTTACAGGAGCTGGAAGTCTTTTTTGTGTGCTTACATGAGCTGAAAGTTGTTTTTTGATATGCTTACAAAGCTAGATTACATGACCTATAAGTCATTGTTGAGGTGAACTTACATAAGCATAGACTTGTGCTTATGTACTAGGTCTTGTATTTTTCTAAATGTCTGTCTTAACTAGTGTGGAGACTTAACATAGCCCACCAACTAATATTAGTTTTAATTGATACTTATGTAAGACATTGGGATTAGTATATGTATGAATATATTATATATATGATATTTTATGTTTTATATGATTGTATCTTCAATTATTATTGTTTCAAATATTTTTGGTAGAATATTGTTCCAAATAAATTGGTTGCTTTCAAATTAATCTGAAAGCTATTTATTTTCTAGTCATGAAAAAGTTGGAGGCAAATTGTGATCCTATTTAACCGAGGTTATGCCCTCAGAATAAATCAAAGCCAAGTTTGTTCCTAAATAGCTACGAATTTTTAGCCTCCATTTCGGGCATGAATCAGTTTCTTGACTAATTTCAGGACTAATGGCCTCGAATATAGCCTCGAAATTGTGCGTTGCCATGGGCTTCGAAATTAGCTTTTAACGTCTTCCCCGCCTAAAGAGCCTCGAAAATGAGATTTAAGGCTAAATTTTCGAAGCCAAATTTAGTCGCGACACTTGCTAGCTCGAATATGATTTCGAGGCCAATTTCGTTCCTAAGTTCAAGGCTAATGATATTGAGGCCCTTTTTGAGGCTACATTTGACGCCAACTTCGTAGCTATGCCGCTGTTTTCTAGCAATGATATACATTACCGAGGAGCGGGCGGTCGAAGCGCCGGGAAACGGGCGGGACCGGGGGTGAACGCTAGGACGGAGTCCGGAGATCGAGCGGGCGGCGGAGCAGAGTCAGCGGACGAGTCGAGGAGAAGCGGCCGGAGGTTAAGGAAACCAAATCTGGAATTGATCCAGAGGAGTCGAGGAGATACGCAAAATGGAAGAAACCAGATCTCGAGAATGATATTAATTTCTTGTTTTGTAGTTGGTGGTGGGGCCTGTTACATCTATAAACCTATAATCAAAGGTTCGCGGAGTAATTAATGACCCGCATTTTATACACTGAACCTATAGTTTTGGGTGTATGAAATGCTATGTAATGCAATGTCGAGCCTTTTGTAACCTCCGTCATGAATGGTGTTATTAAGGGGTGCTTGAATTGTCACTAATTCTTACGTTAGACATTGAGAAACAGCCACATTGGATAAATAATGACAGCTCCCTTTTTACCTCTGCCTTTCAGATCTGAACCAAAATTCATCTCTTCCTTGGGCCTTCCTCGATCGCTCTCGCCGTCCCTCTCGCTCACCGTCTCCGTCGTCATTGCCCCCACTCGCCTCGCTCGCCGTCGCCCTCTCATCCACCCTCCGGCCGGCCTAGATTCACTCCGCCTCGCTCCGCCTTCGTCAACTCGTCGCCATCCCCCGTCGGTACCGGCTCCGCCTCCGCCCTCGCCCTCGCCCTCGCCCTCGCTCCGCCTCCGCCCTCGCCGGTGATAGCCACGACAGCGATTCCTGGCTCCGCCTCCTTCTCCAACTCCCACTACTCCGTCGGCCACCACCACTTCCGAGACTCCTCCTTCACGTACTCGCTTCTCCGGCTCCCTCAAGCCCGGATCTCGCACGATCTCCCTCAACGACGCCGCCGTCGACCCTGTTCTCCCGATCTGTGGAACAAGTCAGTCTGAATCTCCTTCCCTCCCTTTCTGTTTGTATAATTATGACTTGATGAATCTGAATCCATCAATGATTGATGAACTTTTGTTTCTAAATGCGGCGTTCGATCTGGATTGGAGGCGATTTTCTTGCTGCTGTTTTTTTTGTTTCCGGTAGATTCATAGCTGAATCTTCATCTTAGGGTTGGGATCGGCCATGACGATACCAGATTCCGGGCGTGTGTTGGAGAATGGGGGCAGTTGCTTGCCATGTACACCTAAGAAGGAGAAGAGGATCATCTTTGAGTTGACATCCAAGGCGGAGTCCAATTGGAAAGAAGGACATGTGTTTTATGTGGTATGCCAATTTGCCTCAATTTCACTCTTTCAAATCGAATCGAAACCCTCGCATATGGCATGCTTTTGTATACTGAGTAGGATTTTTTGTCCTTAATGATGTATTCAGATACCTAGAAGATGGTTATTTGGAAGCAGAGAATGAGGATCTGGCTAATGGTTTGGTGATGCCTAATGCCATAGAACAGGGTAACTGTTTTGTTTGCATTATGCGAGCTAATACCTGTATTCTTTTTTCCCTTTAGCAGTTTGATTTTATTTTTTTGCTTTACTAATTGGTGTTTCATATTGTCAGAAGTAGCTCCAGTGCAGCATAATGAGATTGTTGAGCCTCTAGAGGAAGTTAATGGAGGTGAAGTGTATGATCCTTCTGAGGATAAGGAAGGTTCGGTGGTTGAACGGGCAGAACCAGAACATTTAACTGAGGTTGTCAAAGTTCCAGTTGAAGCAGAGGTTCTGCTGGAATCCGAGCCAAATTCGGAGGCAGCACCTAAGAGGACATATGCTTCGATTGTATGTGGTGTTGATTTTATCTGATATTTTGTTGACATTTCCTTATGCCTTTTTAAACGTATCTAATACTTTGTAACATTGTTTTTATGTTTATATGGGAGTTAGGGAACGGATAGTCAGGGTTGAGAAATCAATATGGCCAAAGAAACAAGTGCAATTTATATGATTTGGCTCCTGAGCATATTACATGTGATTTTTGTACTAGGTTAATTTAATGATCTAACTCTAGGTAATATACATTGATGTGCTTTTTCAAGGACTGTGAGTTTACAACTTTCCTATTTTTCCCCTGGTTGAATGCTTTTTCCCTTAAAGAGAAAGTTGTTAACACACATCATATAAATTCCTGTTTTTTTTTACAGCCATGGGCCAAAGAGGACCTCCTCAGGGAACAAAACCAGGAAATAGCAAACTTCCGGTTAGTGACTCATTCCTTAGAAAGATCCAATCATGAGTTTTGAAAAGTTGGAGTTGGTTTGACATGGTTACATGATACATTTTAGAATTGGTTTTCATTTTTATTGAATATTACACTAGATTTCTTCTTTCATAGTGATTGTTTCTTCTCATTGGTAGTTGGAATTTTGAATGGAAGACAGAGAAACATTTGTTGCTAGACTCGGTTGAGTGCTTATGAATTATGATTTCCTTTTTTGCAGGATAGAACGCAATAATGTTGAAGCTGAGAGAGCCCATTGTATGAAGCAGATTCATGATTTTCAAGAGCATGTTCAAGAAAAGGACAGGCAGATGAAAGAGCTGCAGGAACAGGTCTGTTTTATCCACTGAATATGTTATATCATTAACCATTTCTCAACATGGGCTTCACAGTCATCAGTTTTCTAAATCATTGTGCACTTTGTTTTTTACCCACAACTTTGTATCTTTTGGCAAATGTTCTGTTTCTTAGAATGTCAAGCAGACAATAGGATCACCTTAGGATTGCTACACCAACACCTGACCCTGTTGCTGAGAATGTAGATGCTGTAACACCCCAATTTCGTACTCTGGGTATTACTGCCAGTGACCTCGGTTTTTCTCCATCCAAAGTCACCCAAGGCTCGTTATTTGCACAGAAACATTATCGTAACGGGGAATTCATTCGTAAATATGGAAAAGAGTGCGGAATTAGAAATGTTATTACAAGTAGTTCGTTTGCTCCAAAAGATTATCACCCTTCTAGTATTATACAAAACGGTAGTTTATCATAATAATAAATACAGAACGTTCCAAAAGTGCTTCTTCTAGTCCTTCCATGATCAAGCTACGACTTCGTCTTCAGCCTTCAATGACCTTATCCTTGTTCCCTGATATTTCCATAAAAGCAAGAAATACCAGCCGACCAATGTCGGGAAGAAAGAAAGTGGTATTAGTCTAACGCGAGACTAAGCAAGTGGTAGAACGTGACTTGGTTCTAAAAGAAAGGCTAACTAAATGGGATTTTGTTGGTGACGAGAGTCGGGATATTTTTAGGAGAATGGTATATGAGAATTTAAATGGAAAGGCATATAATGCTTCTTCTGGAAGATAGAGTACGGTTTTCAGGGATTATGAAAGGAAAGGATATATTGTTGGGAACTTTATTAATTCACATTAAATTTTGAAAAGCCTCCGTCGACTGGAATATTCAAGCCGGGAGCTAGAATGGTGTACTCACCACCCTCGTTCATTAATTATTTGTGCATAGGGCACTTATCTTTCATTAATGACAAAAAGTGCATTCAGTTATCGATTTTTAGATGTAGCAACCCAAAACGGGTCAAGGGCCACATCAAAGAAGGACGGAGTCCTTAACACCTAGCTAGGGTGTTGTCACCTCTCTACGCTTGTAGAGTAGGCAGAGTCATGACCCAGTATTAGGGTATAGGTACATCCTAATACATCTTTTTAAGAGGTGTAGCAGAGACGAGTCTCTCACCCCTAATGACTATCCTAGTCCATAGCAAAGTCTTAAACGAGACATTTAAACACATAAAGGCCGCAAACAAACGGTCCTAAGTCCAAGTACTAGCGTAGTACAGGAATAATAACAATATGAACAGAGAGGTCATTATCTCTAACAATAATAATCCTAGGTTTGTTTTATTAGCAACCAAGGTGTTCCCAACAATTATATAGATATTAAACGGAATAGAAGAAAATTTACGTTTAATCGTAAAGAGCAAGAGAACCATCCACTTGCATGTACGAAATCGTGAAGAAAAGAACCAAACCACTTGCCTTGGATTTTCGAGGATTGCGTCCTACGGAAATTGTTTCTCGGCTCTATGACGATTCGGGGACCCGACCTAATTTATGCGCGATTTTAAGACGAGCGAACACAAATTAAATTAATATTTAATTTACTTCTCGATATAAAGAAAAATATTTCCTTTTAATATAAATCTCGTAATGTCCCGAGAAGTGAAGTTAACTATTTTTTCGTTGATGATGTAAAATTATTACTCAACGATTACCAAAAATATTACCTTATATCCTTTATAAAATGATCCTAAAACTTTAATATTAACAACTTAATATTTCACCATAAAAGTAATTTAAATAAATAAATATTTAGTTGAGTGAACCATTTGCAATGTAGTGTACGGTCGTCTTTCGCATTCAACGAGTGATTAAGCTAGTGGGTTAAATTAAATGGGCCCCTTAATTAAATAGTTACCCAGTTTTATTACGTGACTAGTAACCTTATATTAAGTGGTTAGCATCTTTGGTGGGGTTTATACATGAATCTGCTAGTAATAAAAGGCCTTCCATTTTTACTAATTAGCTATGGCCCAAATTCTCTCTTCCTATAATTTTAGTGGATCCGTCCAGTTGGCCCAAACACCAAACAAAATACAAAAGAAGGAAGGTTGCTCACCCTCTTGTTTCACGCAGCCACACAGCAGCAACGACAACCGACAGTAGCACACGACGGCACCGGCAACAACGACGACGGCTACGCTCGGCGCCGACAGCAACACCTTCGGCCGGCACCTGGCGATGGGCGGCGGCGACGAGCAGGGCGGACAGACGGGGACGAGCGGAGACGGGCGACGGTGACGAGCGGGGTGGCGACGACGAGAGGAAGCGGCGAGCGGGCTGGTGGCTACGAGTAGGGACGGGCGGCAGTGATGAGCGGGGCGGCGACGAGCGTGGCGGCGGCCTCGGTTCCCCGTCGGAAGCAACCGATGCAGGGGAAAGGAAAGAAAAAAAAACAGCTTGCGATGTTGTCGGTTTTTAGGCGTTTTTGGGACGGATTTCCGGCTGAGGTTGATGGGGGAAGGAGATGGGGTGATCAGGGATTTATCTGGATCGAAATGGACAACATGGTTGAAGGGGAGCTTTGAAATTTTAAATAAGGATGGTGGAAAGGGAGGGGAGTGAGGGTAATGATGGGGGAAGTACAGGATAGATTCACCAAATTTTTCTCACTGGCAGAACTGGCTGCGTTGTCAAGTAGCAATTGAGAAGAATATGATAAAAATCTGGTCAAGCTTTGGTTAAGTCACGAAAAACGGCTTCAAGAAGGTTGTATCTCCCTAACCCCGCAAGAAATTCCCGTAGTTCAACTGGTAAGGGAAAGAAAAGGGGTCGGAGAAGTCGGGGGTTCGAGTCCCACTTATTTCCCCTACTCTCCCTTTTTATTTTAGGGCTATTAATAGATTGAGTTTAATTAATTATAAAAATAATTAACTACCCAATTATTGTACTTGTTATTTTCTTTTTAATTAAGATTTCTTTTTCTTAATTCAATCTTCTTATATTCTTGAACAATTTATTTTAAAATAATAATTTAATATAAAGGCTCGTTTTTCCATAATTGAATTTGAACGTGTTTTACACTTAATTGGGCGAGGAATTTACTATTGACGACTTTTTGATAGTTGTACGAATAAGGATTTTAAGAAAACTTTATTTCCCTTATTTATAAAAATAGCGGTTATTACAACAGTACCCCCTTAAAAATAGTTTCGTCCTCGAAACTAGGAAATTCTAGGGTACGATGCACAGAAGAACAACTACCGCTCACAAGGACTTAGTTACCACGAAGTGAACTAAAGCTAGTACCCCCTTAAAGAACGTCTGGTTCTTTAAGTCAACCTATGACAACTCCGGGAAACGCTTCTGCATTTCTAGCTCGGTTTCCCATGTTTCCCACGTGGTCTCTTCGCCACCATTTTTCGACCACAACACCCTAACTAAGGGTACTTCCTTGTTGCGAAGCTTCTTTACTCGTCGCTCTAAAATCTTCACAGGCCTCTCCTCGTAGGTACCATTCGGCTGAATCTCCACGTCATCATAATTAAGCACATGAGAGTCATCGGGTACATACTGACGTAGGAGCGACACATGAAAGACGTTGTGAACGGGATGTGCTGACGGTGGTAGTGCAAGGCGATAGGCTAGCTTGCCTACCCTTTCGAGTATCTCGAAAGGACCCACGTAACGAGGATTAAGTTTTCCTCGTTTTCCAAACCGGAACACTCCCTTGGAAGGAGATACTTTCACGAAAACTTTGTCGCCTACTGCGAATTCAACCTCTCGTCGCTTCAGGTCAGCATACGACTTTTGTCGACTCTGAGCAGTCAACATCCTCTAGCGAATCAAAGCGACTTCTGCAGCGGTCCTCTCGACTAGTTCGGGTCCTAACAGCACCTTATCCGCACTGTCATCCCAGCAAATCGGCGAACGACACTTTCGTCCATACAGGGCTTCAAAAGGAGCCATCTTAATGGTTGAGTGCCAGCTGTTGTTGTAGGTGAACTCTATCAGGCTCAGGCTGACATCCCAACTCGTTGTGCGATCTAGAACACAGGCTCGAAGCATATCCTCAAGGGTTTGAATTGTTCTTTCAGACTGCCCATCTGTTTGAGGATGAAAAGCGGTACTGAACTTTAACTGGGTTCCCATTGCCTTATGGAGTTCCTCCCAAAATCTGGATGTAAACCGACCATCTCGATCAGAGACAATGGTCTTTGGAGTACCATGGAGGCGGACAATTTCATGGATGAAGACTTCGGCTAGCTTTTGGACTCCCCACGTCATCTTGATTGCTAAGAAGTGAGCGCTCTTGGTGAGTCGGTCCACGACCACCCAAATAGCGTCCTTCTGCCCTCGAGTCTTGGGCAGTCCTGTGACGAAGTCCATCGCGATGTCTTCCCATTTCCATTCCGGCACTGGCAGCGACTGTAATTTTCCTCCCGGTCTTCTATGCTCAATCTTCACCTTTTGGCAGACCAGGCATTTCAGAATAAAATCTGCTACCTCTTGTTTCATATTCGGCCACCAAAAGTCCTTGCGCAAGTCTTTGTACATTTTGCTTGCCCCTGGGTGGACGGAATAGGCTGATGAATGCGCTTCCTTCAATATGGTCTTTCGAAGCTCATCCACAGCAGGTACACAGATGCAATCTCTGAACCACAATGACCCATCATCCTGTATGATGAATCCCGGTGCCTTACCCTCCTGCACTTCGCCGCTAATCTTGATTAACACGATATCGTCTGCTTGCTTCTCCTTGATCTGGTCGAGCAGGGTAGGTCGAATCTCTAGAGTGTTTAGACTACCCTGTTGTCTCCCGAACCAAACCTCTATCCCTCCTCGTATCAACTCTTCTTGTAGTTTCGGTTGTGCAGTCAACATCGAGATCAAGCCTTCTTGAGCTGTTTTACGGCTCAAGGCATCTGCCACCACATTGGCTTTCCCTGGGTGGTAGAGTAACTCGATGTCGTAGTCTTTAATCAGCTCTAACCACCTCCTCTGCCTCATATTCAGCTCTTTCTGCGTGAACACATACTTTAAGCTTTTGTGGTCAGTGAAGATCTGACACCTCACACCATATAGGTAGTGACGCCAGATTTTCAAAGCGAAGACCACAGCTGCTAGCTCTAAATCATGTGTAGGGTAATTCACTTCGTAGGGCTTGAGTTGACGAGACGCATAGGCAATGACCTTCCCATTTTGCATTAGCACGCATCCTAGACCTTGCTTAGAGGCGTCACTGTACACTACATACCCCTCGTGTCCATTTGGCAGTGTCAAGATTGGGGCACTAGTCAAACGTCTCTTTAGTTCCTGAAAGCTCTCCTCACACTTATCATCCCACACAAATTTCTTGTGGTCTTTTCGGAGTAGATTGGTCATTGGCAGAGCGATTTTAGAAAATCCCTCTACGAATCTACGATAATATCCAGCAAGTCCAAGGAAGCTGCGTACTTCCTTGACATTTTTTGGTTGCTTCCAATCAGAGACTGCCTTAATCTTCTGGGGGTCTACCATCACTCCTTCTTGGTTGATTACGTGGCCTAGGAATGCCACCTCTTTCAACCAAAGCTCGCACTTGGACAGCTTGGCATATAACTTATTTTCTCACAAAATTTGCAGAGTGATCCTCAGATGTTCTTCATGCTCGGCTTCACTGGTAGAGTAGATCAGGATGTCATCGATGAAGACAACCACGAACTTATCAAGGTAGTCGTGAAAGCAACGATGCATCAAATCCATGAATACCGCAGGTGCATTTGTTAATCCGAACGGAATCACCACGAACTCGTAGTGTCCATAACGAGTACGGAAAGCAGTCTTTGGGATGTCCTCCTCACGAATCCGAAGCTGGTGATATCCTGACCTCAGGTCGATTTTGGAGAACACCTTGGCACCTCGCAATTGATCTAGTAGATCATCTATTCTCGGCAGAGGGTACTTGTTCTTGATGGTGACCTTGTTCAGTTCCCTATAATCGATGCACAGACGGAAGGTCCCATCCTTCTTCTTTACGAATAGCACAGGTGCTCCCCATGGCGACGCACTAGGTCTAATGAAACCTTTCTCCAACAACTCTTCTAACTGACTCTTGAGTTCCTTCATCTCGATCGGTGCCATTCTGTACGGTGCCTTCGAGATGGGTGTAGTTCCAGGCTCTAGATCAATCGTGAATTGCAAGTCACGTTGGGGTGGCAAACCTGGGAGTTCCTCGGGAAACACATCTGGAAATTCTCTAGCCACTGGAATTTCCTGAACACCGACAACTTTCTTCTTTATTGGTTCCAAATAGCACAAATATCCAACATTCCCTTGTCGGAGCAATTTTACAGCTTTCATGGCGTTGATCAATTTTCCGTTCTCTTCTTCACGTCTCCCCTTGAACTTGCACACATGCTTACCTCCTGAATTAATGGTTACTGTCCGTTCCTTAAAATCTATTACAGCTTCGTGACGAAGTAACCAGTCCATCCCTAAGATGATGTCGTACGGAGCCATGGGAATGCATATCAAGTCGGAGTTAAATTTCCGACCTTGAATGCTTATAGGGAAATTGCTAAGCTGCTTTGTCCCTACAAGCTTCTCTCCATTAGGGAGATTCACCACAAAGGGTTCGCAGATGTCCCGACATTCTAAGCCTAACAGTTCTACACATCTTTCAGAAATGAAGGAATGCGTTGCACCAGAATCAAATAACAAGAAAGCAGTAGTCGAACGGACATATAATGTACCTTGGCAGACCGGGGCATTTGGCTCATCACTACGACGCATCTCGTAGAGACGCTGTCCTTGCCCTTGGGAAGTCGCAGGTGCTTTTCCCTTGTTCTGAGCAGTGGACTGTACAGACGTCGTCCCTCCTGACCTACTCGGAACTCTGTTACTCTGAGCCATTGATGCATTTCTGGTCTGACCTGATCTGTCTTTGCCTTGCGGACAGTAGAGGCGCATATGTCCCTCCTTTCCGCAGGTAAAGCACTTCTTCTGACTCTTAGTACAATACCTGTTGATGTGACCCTGCTCTCCACAGTTAAAGTAGGTTGGGGAACCCTTACGCTGTCCAGACCCATGAAAGAGATTCGTCGAAGCTGAATTCGATTTGCCTTTCTTTGACCAGTTAGACCCTTGAGGTGATGCAGGTCTCTTGAATCCACTATACCCCTGAGACCTTCCACCTCCATGTTTCTTCTTATCAGCCTCCTTCAAGGACTTTTCCAGGCGATAGGCAGCATCAACATACTGCTCTAGGGTCAGAAACTCCCGTTGTTCCATCCAAGGCCTCAGTGTGGGGTCCATCCACTTGTGAAAGCGACGGATCCTCTGAGCCTCAGTGGAAACTTCGGGTCCAGCATACTGCAACAACTGATTAAACTTAGTGGCTCTCTCCAGCACTGACAAACCCTCGACCTTAGGGTAGAGAAGCTCTTCCTGTTTCTCGTCTCTCATGGATTCAGAGAAGAATCGGGACATCATTTTGTCCTTGAACATGTCCCAACTCAGCATCGGGTGATCAGACAAACGAGAGTTCTCCCACCATTCACTAGCACCATCTCTCAGCTGCAAGGCCGCGAGGTGCACCTTCTCAGTCTCAGTGCATCTGACATTCCGCAGCAGCCTCTCGATGTGAGTGAACCAGTAGGAGATTTTAGTTGGATCCCCAAGGCCATTGTAGGTTTCTGGCTTCAGCGAGGCGAAAGTTTTGAGCGCCTTAGAATAGTTGGACCCGTCATCCTGGGCATGACAGTCATCTTCTCTTCGGCCCACGGGCGGATTCATTCTGTCGGCGTTGGCCTGAGGTACAGCAGGAGGCGGGACGGCTGCCTGGATCATCTGTTGGAACATATTCTTAATAACTTCTAAGGTCGCAGGATCCAACGTGGTCGTTGGACGAGGATCCTGGACTCGATTAACTCCAGAACCTTCGGCTCTAGACTCGTTCTCCTCTTCTTCTTCTTGAAGATTAGGTATGGTCGGGGCACTTCGGTTTGTTCCACGTGTGTTAACCATCTGAACAAGAGAGTCGCAATCGATTGAATTCGTTAATACTTAAGGCAAGATTACTCAAAAGAGGATTATATATTCATAGTGCCATCCAGGCTAAATATACAACATAGTCTGTTCGGAAGGAAGTACGATTATATCTACATACAAGTCGTAGTAGCATAACCGTAGCCGACTCGACCCTTCGAGCAGTACCAAAAATAGGGTCGAGTTTCTCCTACACCGAGGGATATATATATAACAAAAGTACAACCCTTACTGAGTTCGAACAGCGGACAACGTCATAGACCTGGCTATAGTACAGATGAGAAAACCTAGATAGAACTACAAAGGTGGGTAGCAGTACTTGTCGAGGAATCCGGTTTCAAAGAGCTCGGGTCGTAGGATCTGACCAAAATGGTCGAGGATCATGTCTGCCTGCGATCGCCGTTGGTTGATCCAATCAACGCGACGTTGAGCTTCCTGGGCCTCAGCCCGGAGTTGGTTGAGATTGGCCTTCTCTACTCCAATCGCTGCGTCCCACACTGCTTTGTCTGCGTACAGGTCTTCGAACTTCGGCATGATGATCTGAGGAGTGATAGGCCCCATCTGAGCCCGCTGGGTCCAAGTGAGGCCGTACATCGGACGGTATGTAGATGCCGGAGGGATCCAGTTGGAGGGCCCCTCAGCTGGCGGTGGTGGAGGTGGAGGCGGTGGGTAGAAAGAAGAGTCCAGCTTATAACCCCAGGGGTGGACCCCCGGCCATTCCATCTCAGTCGACAACTGATCAGGCATAACCGTCGGCGCGGAGGAGTCTTGGAAACTAGGTTCTCCATGCTGAGAACCTCCTGAAAAATCGTACTGGACCGGGTCTGGTGTCGGAGGTGGTGGCGGTCCCTGCTCTGGAACCAGCAGGGGTGGTTGTTCCTGAGCAGGCTCCTCGACTGGAGCCACTTCCTCCTCTGGATCCTCTTCCGGATCCTCCTCCCCCGGATCCTCTTCTGGGTCCTCCTCCTCCGGGTCCTCTTCCGGATCCTCCTCCTCCGGGTCCTCTTCCGGATCCTCCTCCTCCGGATCCTCTTCCGGATCCTCCTCCTCCGGGTCCTCTTCCGGATCCTCCTCCGCCTCGGGGTTCACCGCGGCCGCCTCTCCCGCGGCCTCTCCTGCGGCTTCTCCCGCGGCCTCTCCCTCATAAAGATCATCCAGGTACAAGTCCGGAGCCTCCAAAGTCGGGTCCTCTGGCCAGTTGGCCAATAGCTCCTCATTCTCCTCATACTCTTGCCTTGCGTTCGCTATGAGGCGAGTGAGACTCCTCGTAAATACTACCATCTTCCTGTTAAACAGGGAAAGAGAGGGTTAGTATTCGAGATTGCAAATCCATGTGCAAAAGAGTAAGAACGCTTAAAAGATGAAATCTTTTGCGTCTAACGATCGAGAAGGTTTGAAACGACAAATCCTTGAATTCTGTTACAAGAACTCGTCCGAAGGAAGTAAAGGAATGACTAGGAAAACCTTTGGCTCTGATACCACAACTGTAACACCCCAATTTCGTACTCTGGGTATTACTGTCAGTGACCTCGCTTTTTCTCCATCCAAAGTCACCCAAGGCTCGTTATTTGCACAGAAACATTATCGTAACGGGGAATTCATTCGTAAATATGGAAAAGAGTGCGGAATTAGAAATGTTATTACAAGTAGTTCGTTTGCTCCAAAAGATTATCACCCTTCTAGTATTATACAAAACGGTAGTTTATCATAATAATAAATACAGAACGTTCCAAAAGTGCTTCTTCTAGTCCTTCCATGATCAAGCTACGACTTCGTCTTCAGCCTTCAATGACCTTATCCTTGTTCCCTGATATTTCCATAAAAGCAAGAAATACCAGCCGACCAATGTCGGGAAGAAAGAAAGTGGTATTAGTCTAACGCGAGACTAAGCAAGTGGTAGAACGTGACTTGGTTCTAAAAGAAAGGCTAATTAAATGGGATTTTGTTGGTGACGAGAGTCGGGATATTTTTAGGAGAATGGTATATGAGAATTTAAATGGAAAGGCATATAATGCTTCTTCTGGAAGATAGAATACGGTTTTCAGGGATTATGAAAGGAAAGGATATATTGTTGGGAACTTTATTAATTCACATTAAATTTTGAAAAGCCTCCGTCGACTGGAATATTCAAGCCGGGAGCTAGAATGGTGTACTCACCACCCTCGTTCATTAATTATTTGTGCATAGGGCACTTATCTTTCATTAATGACAAAAAGTGCATTCAGTTATCGATTTTTAGATGTAGCAACCCAAAACGGGTCAAGGGCCACATCAAAGAAGGACGGAGTCCTTAACACCTAGCTAGGGTGTTGTCACCTCTCTACGCTTGTAGAGCAGGCAGAGTCATGACCCAGTATTAGGGTATAGGTACATCCTAATACATCTTTTTAAGAGGTGTAGCAGAGACGAGTCTCTCACCCCTAATGACTATCCTAGTCCATAGCAAAGTCTCAAACGAGACATTTAAACACATAAAGGCCGCAAACAAACGGTCCTAAGTCCAAGTACTAGCGTAGTACAGGAATAATAACAATATGAACAGAGAGGTCATTATCTCTAACAATAATAATCCTAGGTTTGTTTTATTAGCAACCAAGGTGTTCCCAACAATTATATAGATATTAAACGGAATAGAAGAAAATTTACGTTTAATCGTAAAGAGCAAGAGAACCATCCACTTGCATGTACGAAATCGTGAAGAAAAGAACCAAACCACTTGCCTTGGATTTTCGAGGATTGCGTCCTACGGAAATTGTTTCTCGGCTCTATGACGATTCGGGGACCCGACCTAATTTATGCGCGATTTTAAGACGAGCGAACACAAATTAAATTAATATTTAATTTACTTCTCGATATAAAGAAAAATATTTCCTTTTAATATAAATCTCGTAATGTCCCGAGAAGTGAAGTTAACTATTTTTTCGTTGATGATGTAAAATTATTACTCAACGATTACCAAAAATATTACCTTATATCCTTTATAAAATGATCTTAAAACTTTAATATTAACAACTTAATATTTCACCATAAAAGTAATTTAAATAAATAAATATTTAGTTGAGTGGACCATTTGCAATGTAGTGTACGGTCGTCTTTCGCATGCAACGAGTGATTAAGCTAGTGGGTTAAATTAAATGGGCCCCTTAATTAAATAGTTACCCAGTTTTATTACGTGACTAGTAACCTTATATTAAGTGGTTAGCATCTTTGGTGGGGTTTATACATGAATCTGCTAGTAATAAAAGGCCTTCCATTTTTACTAATTAGCTATGGCCCAAATTCTCTCTTCCTATAATTTTAGTGGATCCGTCCAGTTGGCCCAAACACCAAACAAAACACAAAAGAAGGAAGGTTGCTCACCCTCTTGTTTCACGCAGCCACACAGCAGCAACGACAACCGACAGTAGCACACGACGGCACCGGCAACAACGACGACGGCTACGCTCGGCGCCGACAGCAACACCTTCGGACGGCACCTGGCGATGGGCGGCGGCGACGAGCAGGGCGGACAGACGGGGACGAGCGGAGACGGGCGACGGTGACGAGCGGGGTGGCGACGACGAGAGGAAGCGGCGAGCGGGCTGGTGGCTACGAGCAGGGACGGGCGGCAGTGATGAGCGGGGCGGCGACGAGCGTGGCGGCGGCCTCGGTTCCCCGTCGGAAGCAACCGATGCAGGGGAAAGGAAAGAAAAAAAAACAGCTTGCGATGTTGTCGGTTTTTAGGCGTTTTTGGGACGGATTTCCGGCTGAGGTTGATGGGGGAAGGAGATGGGGTGATCAGGGATTTATCTGGATCGAAATGGACAACATGGTTGAAGGGGAGCTTTGAAATTTTAAATAAGGATGGTGGAAAGGGAGGGGAGTGAGGGTAATGATGGGGGAAGTACAGGATAGATTCACCAAATTTTTCTCACTGGCAGAACTGGCTGCGTTGTCAAGTAGCAATTGAGAAGAATATGATAAAAATCTGGTCAAGCTTTGGTTAAGTCAAGAAAAACGGCTTCAAGAAGGTTGTATCTCCCTAACCCCGCAAGAAATTCCCGTAGTTCAACTGGTAAGGGAAAGAAAAGGGGTCGGAGAAGTCGGGGGTTCGAGTCCCACTTATTTCCCCTACTCTCCCTTTTTATTTTAGGGCTATTAATAGATTGAGTTTAATTAATTATAAAAATAATTAACTACCCAATTATTGTACTTGTTACTTGTTATTTTCTTTTTAATTAAGATTTCTTTTTCTTAATTCAATCTTCTTATATTCTTGAACAATTTATTTTAAAATAATAATTTAATATAAAGGCTCGTTTTTCCATAATTGAATTTGAACGTGTTTTACACTTAATTGGGCGAGGAATTTACTATTGACGACTTTTTGATAGTTGTACGAATAAGGATTTTAAGAAAACTTTATTTCCCTTATTTATAAAAATAGCGGTTATTACAGATGTTAACTCAAATGTGGCTGAGGATGCCAGAAACCAGGATGGGGAAGGTATTACTAAGAATTTTTTGCTTTTGGTATCATAAAGTGTTTGATTTATTATATGTGGTATTCGTGTTTCTTTGGTGGTGCATGCTATATACTCTGTTTGTGAATTAATAGGTCAAGGTTTCTCCATCTATATAAAGAATCTTCCATTGAATTGTGGGCCTGTTTTGGTGGAGGAAAGCTTTCAAGAAATTTGGTGTCATTAAACGTAATGGTATCCAAGTTCGAGGCAACAAGGTAATACTAAAGCCAGATTAAGTTATACTGTTGGCCTTTTTTTCCTTTCCTCTCATTAAATTTTGGTGTGATGCAGGGATTTTGCTTTGGGTTTGTAGAGTTTGGAACACTTGAAGTTGCTCAAAAGGAAATTGAGGTATCTTCTTATGCTCCCTTATTCTTTTTATGTTTATCTTTTCCACAAAGAGGTGCCTGATGATCATTGTTGGTCTGGAGATTGGAGAGATCAGAGTTGCAGATAGTGAATACCGTTAGTCTGGAGTTGGAAGCTACGATAGAGTTGCCGACAAGGGTTCGTTATGGCTTCCATGGGATCTTCATCAGAGTAGAGGATTTACAGAGTCAGGTTTGAGAGAGAGACAGTAGTAGAAGAAGAAACTGTTGTGGTTCTGCAATTGAGGGTCTGCCTGAGGGATTTGTTTGCAGATACGTCCCCGGAGGCCCCTCTCTACAATTTTCTTACTTTTGTTTTTAGTTTGAAGGGTTTTGGGAATTTGGTGGGAGCCAGCTTGAAGCTTTTTTCTCTATTTTGAGCTTAAAAATTAGGGTTTAGAGATGATGAAGCTCAGCTGGTTTCTGTCAACTTTCTTTCACTGTGTATGGAGATGTATATAATTTGATCCAGTCTCCTAATAAACCAGAACGTTGCAGTCTTTATAATGAGTTTGTGTGTGTGTTTTTTCTACTGAGTTTAGACTTCAAAGAACCATAATAATTGGCAGTCAATTTCGTAGTCACAACCATAATAATGTGTGTAGTGTTTAATTGGCAGAATAGTGTACGTATGATGGTGGGGTGGGTCTCTTGAAAACGTTATGCTTCCTTCAATCAAGTAGCCAATAGGAGTATGCAACATCAAAAGATAAGTGAACGTAATAAATTATAAATTAATAACGGAAATTGGTTAACTACTTTGATAATGACTTTTGATTAAATGACCAAATACTTTTGGCAACTGTTGTTGTTTGTTGTTGACCAGCAAACCTGTGTTGTGAAATTGTTTGTGATACTTTTTGGCAACTATATTTATTATTTTTTAACAAGGCCTACTGGTGATTAACGCAATGGATATCACTTCCCTGTTCGTAACTGCTGCTCATTACCGGCTATCATCATGGATTGGTAGTTAACGCCCTGTTGTAACAACCCGTCTTTCTGACAGGGCGTTATTCGGTAGTAGACCTCACAAGACACTACCAAGCTGGTTCGACAACGGACATTCGGACCTTGCAACACGGACACGGCGAGAAAACATAAAAAAACATCCAACTTGTATTTGAATGAAATAACAATTATATTTTAAAACAAAATGTCATGCACTAATCCCCAAGAACAAATCCAAATTGAAACACTCAAATTCCACCACTTATCCTAAAAGGCAAACATCTGAAATCTCACTTAATATAATTCAAAGTCAAATAGTAATAAAACTAGCAATATAACACCCAATCCCAACACTATGACACGCGCGCTACTGCTCCACACCACCGTTTCACCGAGGCTCGGTCACGGGATCCTGATTACCTGGAATGAGAAATAGTTCCCCGAGGGGTCAGATCCTATCCTATCAAGTCAGAATCAACATGGAAGTTACGAGACGTTTCAAAACAGTTTTCCTATGGTCAGCAAACAAGTCCGCAATCACACACATATCTCTAGTCCAGTCCTAGGTCCAGTTAGTTACTCAATCAATTCCACATAAATCACGCAATCAGAAACTCTACCTATGGTATGGGCACTGCCTCAACACCGCATACCTTACGCTACCTATGCTGCAGCCCTGCCTCAACACTGCACGCGACAACCGTCCATCCCATCACAACCATCCACAATAAACCATCCATCCTCATTCCAACCGTCCATTCCATCACAACCATCCACAATCAGCCTCCACTGGAGCGCTGCCCAACATATAGAAAACAACGACGAATATCGATAACAACTTTCAAAAACAGGTTTCCAAAATCATTTACACATAGCACACATATCAAAACATTTTAAAAGATCGATCGGGACTAGTTCCCAAAACCAATCCCATAACTACCACACAACCCTAACAGGCTAGAACAGGACTGAGTAAGTCGAAAATCGACTTACCTCGAAAACGACGACCTTAATAATTTCTGAGAAAATCAACGAGAAATACTCCGAACCCCTGAATATTTTAATAACGAAATTAAGGCTTAACGATTGACAGAATTGACTGAAAGGCTAAACTAAAATGCGAACCGATTCCAGAACCAAACCCGAAACCGACCCGACTTAACACTAGCTGGATCGACTGACACGAACACCTTAATTAACTAATTGCTACGCACCCCAACAAGCCACTTAATTAAGTCCTACGCCATTACCAACACTCAACCCACAAACTCTAACTTAATTAATTTGCACTTAAAGCTCCACTATACCAAATCCCTACTCCACAATTACGAACTCTATAATTCCATTTGGTTTCATTGTTTTATTTCATATATTGATTACTATTTAATTTTATTCTACAAATCCTGGCTTCTCTCATATCCGAACAAAACCGAGCCCCAAGCCGCATACGCTGGCCAGATTCCGCCTTCTTCCCCGTCTACCCACGCTCTACGGAAACCCCCTGGCGGTTCCAATCGCCTGCTGGCCAACCCCTCGGCCTTCTTCCCTAACCCCGGACTACCCACCGACGACCGTGCTAAGAAAACAGAAGCGAGGACTCACCGACGATCGAGGCGGCTAGGAGTTTGAAAGTCGGCGACTTTGACGACCCATCGAGGGCGACGGGCCACCTGCGTATGGAAGGAAAGCATTGCCGGAATTGCCGGCCCCGAATGAGTAAAGACAGAGGAGCGGTTTGAACGACGAGGACGAGCGGCGACCCGGCCGACAACCGGAGTTCGCCTACGGCCGCCCGAGAGAAGAGATGGAGAAGAAGCTTACCACCGGGAAGGAGAAAGAAGGAAAGAATTCCGGTCGGGCGAACGATCGATCGCTAAGGATGATGGCTGACAAATTAGTTTGAGATTGAGAAGGAAAGAAAGAGACGGGACGGCGCTCCCCTTAATTAATTAACTTGGACAGACCTAACAATTACCCTAATTAATTATTTTTTTCTTTTATTTATTGTTTACTAATTCTCCACTGTTCATAACTTATGACTGCAATTTAAATATTTTTACGGTTATATACTTTAATCCAAAGACTCGAAGTCGCCTACGGGTCTAGAACCGAAATAGATACGGAATCGGATACCTTCGGATATTACACCTGTCATGGTTGTATTTGGATGAGGTTTATGGTTGTATTTGGATGAGGTTTAGGTCTACTTTCAGCCATCGTTAGTGACACTGCGTAACTGTCAGTGATTATGGTGTGTACTTATTATGTTGTAACTGCTGGCTTGGGAAGTGAATAGCCGGTTTCAGTTTGTATGGTGACCTTGCCACAACAATTAAATAAGTGTTTTACATGATCTCGGGAGTAGGAGTATACAGTCATTTTGATATCACCTACTGAATTCTTTTGATCATTTTAGCTTTTAAGAACTCATATTGATATCACCTTACTGAATTCTTTTGATCTCTTTTGGCTTTTAAGAACTCATTATATGGAAGAAGTTGACATATTAGGTGACCGGATAGGTATCATAACCAAGGGATGGCTTCACTACATTGGAGCTTCTAATGATCTCTAATTGTTTACAAACCCCCTGGAAAACCTCAGCAGAGAAAGGAAAACAAAAAAAGATCCAATGGACCGATCAATCGATCGATTTTGACAATTAGCTACCATACTACGCCCTAGAAACCAATCGATCGGAAAGGCTTTGGCTCTTCAGAGCCACAATCTGCAGGAACAAGGCCAAATTGAATCAACACGTTGAAGGAGGGGAAAACGAGGACAAAGTGAAAGGCCCAATAACTAATATCAACATTATATAAGTATTATTCAGTTTGACAGCCATCTTTGCTATATTTTAATTCTTTCTACAAGCTGCAGTTTATCGGGCGCTACAAGCACAGCCCGAAAATGGCCAAATTGCCATGCCTAAGAACATCTTCTATGTTGTAGTGGAGTATCTGATAACAAAATAGGAGGAGGAAGTTGGCTTCCAAGGTTGTCATGCAGTTGTTCCTTGAGGATCTGGTATCTTCAGACTAGGGGGAAAGAAGTTCTGTATCAGTTTGTTTTTTTACCCCATCAAACTCTGTATCAGTTTGATGTGATATGGTATCTTCAGACTAGGGGGAAAGAAGCTTTTGGATTAATTAGATGGCCCATCCTCTGATTTGATCTTGAACACGTTGATTTTTTTGTGCTTCTTAAATTTGTCCAAAAACAGAGCCCAAGAGGATTGTACAAAATAATAACCTTAGTAACCATGTGGACTTAGTGGGTCCATATTGGTCTCATTTCATGTAGAATATGTACGTGGTATACCAAGTGGACTTATAAACTCCTCTCAATTTTCCAAAAGGGATCACTGAGTACCTAATAAATAAAAATCTCTATGGGATCAAGCAATATATACATGGTTACTAAGGTGCGTTTTGATTTCTCTTCACTTTTTGTCCATCGTCCATAAAATCAAATTATAAAGATATCAGCATTATCAATTCAGAGAAGCTAAAATGTTTGTGGGTTTTAGGTCCTCGATGGCCATCCATACAACAAGAAGTGTGATGTGTACAACATTGGTATTTGTTTGTGGGAGATATATTGTTGTGACATGTCATCCTAACCTCAGTTTCTCATAAATGAATGGTTCATCTCTTCATTTTTTATATTTACTTATGTAGAGCGCCGCCGGTTGGGTGACCGTCGCACAATGGCAACATTGGTGTTGGAACGTCGGTCAGGGAGAAAGAAAAATTATCCAATTAATTAATTCCTATAGTTCAACCCGTTAAAACTTTGTCTTCATCCTCTTTTGGATGCCCCTTGCTATTCATCCATTAAATAGCCATTAGTTGATCAGTTCAAAATCTCATATTCGCTTATGGCACGACGCCCTTTCTCCTGTCATGTTTAATAAATGAGTACCGTTATTTGGAGATATGTCCTCTCTGAGAATAATGCCGAAAAGTTAAAACCCCTCTCTCCTTAATTATGTCGCATTTCCATGAAAGAAGCTCTCGGACCTTTCCACGTCCCCCCAACACATGTACAACCGCAACCACACAATATTTACATGTAATCCTTAGCGAAGATTTCTTTTTCAAGCCCGAGGTGGGTATGATACTAATAATATACCAAATCAATTTTAACTTTGCAAACTGAAAATGGGCCGTGATCTGATTCCCGAATTTGGGGTCGATGAAGAAGAGAAGAGCATAGATTACGCATATTGTGGAAATTTTGAATATTCTATTTATATGGAATATTCAAAAATTATCACCGTATTTATCTTGGACGTGTTATTGTATATATTGTTATAGAAAAAAATCGACTAAACATTCCAGATACTAAAAGACAGTTATACTTATCATACAAACACGAAAAGCCAATGTACGCTTTTCAAAAAATATAGCAAGCAAAAAGCAACTAACATTTAAAACAAGTTAAATAGGATGAAAACTAAGTACAAAATTTATCTTCACGTTAGATAGGATAAAAACTAGCTTCGAAATTTGTTATGATTAATCTCATAAAATTTGGTACAGGACAATGTGTTTAATTGACGGGAGTATGGGTTGCACAATTCGTTACGATGCACCGTAACAAAGAAGTCTTACAACACATTATAATGCCACCGCATACGTTGCTACATTTAAAACAAGTTATACCAGGCCCATGTATGACAACGACTGCCCCGTGCCGTAGGCACGGGCAAGAAACCTAGTTACATATATAAAAACATAAATAAAACAAGTCCATATAAAATATGTAGTAGGTGATGGGTATAGAGCATTCATAGTTATGGAAAAAAAATCACACACAATAAGATATAGAGCATTCACAGTCATGTTAAGGGAAAAAGCAGAATCATCTAATATGAAAAAGACATAGTCATTTGTGAATTACACACTTGTATAAAAAAAATCATACACCATACAATTTAGATCATGCACATTCATATTAATTAAACGTATATGCACATTCATGACATTTGAAAAACGAACAATCAAGTTAAGAAAGAATATACAATCATTTTCGTCTTATTTTAAACACTCATTATTACACACTCACATGAAAAATCCTACACAATACGATTGGGAATATGCATATTCATTTGATAAAAAAAACACACAGTTATGTTATATAGAAACACACAGTCATGTGAAGTGAAGTACACAGTCATTTGTTTTATTTTGTCTCCGAAAAAAAAATTACACACGTGCGCGAAATCTCAGTACTCCATTTAACTTTATCAAGCTGATCAGATTTGTTCTCCTTTCTCTCTATAGATTTTGTTCTCACATGATCCATTCCCTCAAAAAATTTATGTTTATTTTGTAGAAAATTAAATCGGAAAACCTATAAAAAGCATAGATTGAGAAAATATGATGGAGATAGGAAATCATTAATGAATATAGGGGCCCAATGGAGATGGAGAGAGGTATAGAGATTAAAATTCTAAATGAAGATTGATATGGGAGGGTATTCCCTGACTTAAACCCGCTCACTGCCATCCCTAATACTTACCTTGTTTTAGATGAAATAAATGAATTGAATATTGTGAAAACAAGGGAAACCTAGTAGGAGGGAAGGAATAAAATGGAAGGAAAAACAATGGGCTAGTTTACAAGTTGCAGAATGAGCTCAAAAGGATCATGCAACTTGATGAGTGGTTAGTATCTCCTAATCTAATCCTTTCGTTTTCTTTGAAAGATTCTCTCGTCGCATATATTTTAACTCAAAAAACTCCCATAAAACCGTACTCGATCATTACCAACGGCGGGTTAAATCCACTCGCGAAGCAAAATAAATTCTTTATTCAATTGATTATCACTCACAAAAATATTCAAAGTATGTGATCGGCATATCTACTTTAAGTACACCTAAGCTGCTTAATGATTCTCTACAATTAATCTAATCATTGAACTCCATTGGAAGGCCCTCGAGGGCGCCACATACACCATTATGCATGTATTGATACAATTGTGTTTGGCCACGCATCCCTTTCTCTTTCTTCACCTCCTATTTAATTCCTCTTTGCTTTCTTCCATTTTCCTATCTTTGCTATCCTTACAACAAACATCTTCCCACAACTAAACGTTAAATACATCTCAAAATGGGAACTAGTGTTTGCACCGACCACCTTCACATTCCGGCGGCAACCGCCTACGAAGCGGAGTCGGACCCGTACTCATCAGACTCGTTCCGGATGTACCAGTTCAAGATCCGTGGGTGCACCCGGAGCCAGAGCCACGACTGGACGGACTGCCCGTTCTCCCACCCGGGGGAGAAGGCGCGCCGCCGCGACCCCCAGGCGCGCCCGTACTCGGCCTCGGTGTGCCCCGAGTTCATGCCCCCGGGGCAACGCATGCGGCTTCGCGCATGGCGTCTTCGAGGCGTGGCTCCACCCGGCCCGATACCGGACCGAGCCCTGCAAGGACGGGGCCCGCTGTGCCCGTAAGGTGTGCTTCTTCGCCCACACGGTAGCGGAGCTCCGTTGCCCCGTGCTCATGCAAGGGCAAAATGGGGATTTTACTAAGCCCCACTGTTGCATGCACTCCCCTCACTCCACTCTCTCTGCCGCCGCCTTGTCGCCCCCGGCCTCGCCCGCCTCGGATTCGAGCTACGAGGCGGCCTTGCTTCGTCAACTCGTGGGCTCGTTGCGGGCCGAGGGCTTCAGTTTGAGAGGGAGTGTTGATCATGTTTCTCCTCGCTCTAGGTACGAAGAGGTGGAGATTGGGGAGAGAGTTAGGGCCCGTTTGGTATCCAACGCCGGAAACGGAAACGGAATGGAATGGAATGGAAATGAACCTAGTCCAATTATGAGTCACTATACATTAATTGAAAAAAATATTTTAATTTGAAACTTTGAAATTTGTGTGTCTAGAGAAGGGATGAAGGGAATGATTGAGGTGTTTTGTTACCCCACCCTTAGATTAGGGAATGATTGAGGTGTCACAAGGGTACCGCAAGACCTCCTCGCGGTAGTTTTTGAATGAAAATTGAGGTGACTCATCATGTATCATGATGCTAATGTGGACTAGGTTTGTTTCCATTCCATTCCGTTTCCGTTTCCGTTTCCGCCGTTGAATACTAAACGGGCCCTTAATGTGAATAGTGCAAACGGGTGAGCTGATCCGGATCCGAATCCGGATCTCAGCTGGGTTGATGACCTCCTAATGTAGATTTTTGCATAAATTTTTAATTTGGTGCGAAGTTTATTGTTGAGTAGCCTTTACTCTTTATTACATACTAGAAACAATTTATTTCACCGTATTTTTCTGGAAGTTGAAAATTATAATCTTCGTCATAACACAATTTTGTTGAAATTAATAAATTATGTAAGTATTTTGTATTGTATTGTCCAAAAAATAGTAGATAAAATAAATATAAAATATGAAATTATTTCATTTCATTTTATTAATTTTTTATGAGAATTATTTCGATAATATGGCTTTTCTATTACAATTAAGTTTTTTAGCCCAATGAACATGTATAGGGATTACTCTTTATAATTTAATAGACATTTTGGAAGAAATTTAAATCGCAAGTATATGGTTAGCTCTTTAGGCTTTACATTCTCGCTCAAAAAATAAAAAATGATAAGGCTTTGCATTCAAGTTACAATATTATAACATGATATATGTATGTAAAAAATAAGACATAGTAGCATGCATTCATAATCATACAAATAAAAAATAAATAAAAAAGCAAAACAAAAAAAAAAGAAAAAATGTAAAAACATGTATTTATTTGACAAGGAAAAGAAAAATAAAACTTGTAGAGATAGATAATTCACCCAAAACAAAAAAAAATAAAAACAATTAGAGAGAAGTTATTAATGTGACAAGAGGGGGAGAATTTTAAGTGTTGTATAGAAGATTGAGGCGGGTGTCATTTTTGGATACGGATCTCTAACCGTGGTCTTTTAATTTGTTCTTTTTTTTGATGCTGGAGGAATGGAATTCAGTGGTACACGCGATGGTATCTTCATCTTTTCGACGTAAGAGTTCAATCAGTGGTACACGCGATGGTATCTTCATCTTTTCGACGTAAGAGTTCAATCAATATTCCACTTGTTATGATCATAGATTCATATATATAGTAAACGATAAATAATGAACTTGATTACTTTGTTCACCCCAATTATGTTTGTTGTAACGAAGAGAAATAATATATTTTTTTTGGTCGAAAAAGAGACATAATATATTATTATAGAAGATAGGACTCCATATAATAGAATAGAATAGAATAGATGGAATACTACTCCTTACATTCTCCATCCATATTTGCTCCGATGTCTGAATACATGCACCCGTAACAAGTGGAATTTGCTTCTAGTTAACAGCGTCGATGGCGTAATTTGCTTGCTGAAATCTTTCTCTGGAACCCTTCGATCCGTCGCATCCTCGCGATCTTGGTGCCCGATAGAGTTTCGATTCAAAAACATGGCTGGGGCTTTTGGATTGATCCTTCCACCAGGCATTTCAAGGTCGTCGTCCTATGTGTGCGCTCTGAAATCCTTATTTACTCGTCTCGACACAAGGCATGGAAGGAAGTCGCTCCTGCTTACGCCAGCCCCTACGACGCCTGTTACATCATGGTAGCCAACAACCTACTCCCACACGTCCTAATTAATCGATGGAGTGGCTCACTGGATGGCGCATCATCGTAATGATCATCATGCTTAGAGGGGAGTAGTTGTTTTCATCGATTATAGGCATGACAAGCAGGGCCTAATCGAGCTGCCGGATCAGCTATGACTAAAGCGATGGCACGACATGCGTGTTTGCAAGAGGCAAGACTCTCTCGCGGCTGTACATCTGCAGGGCTACTCTACTCGCACGCCTGCGCGTTCTCACGTATGGGTAATGAGGAATGGGGGAACGTGGAGTGAGATGTTCCGGTTTAATTTTAACCATCAACCCCTGCAGCGGATATGGTCTTCGACTCTGGAAGGGTTCTAGCACCGGCTTCGAGTGGTTCGGGTTCAGTTGCTGACGAGCTCGTGTTGAGTGAGATACCTATTGAAAGGGTTATGCACCCACAAATCCTTCTGACTTCGTGGAGAGCCTTGTTTTTCTTAGTTGATCAATGTTGACAATTTCTTAGTTGCGATTTGGTGAGGCTTCCTTACGTACTTTATATTCCAAAAAATTATATGAGATAGTAAAAAAAAAATTGATTTGATTACTAATTAGATTGAATGAAGATCATGATTTGGAATCCTTGTCACTTGTCAGTATAAGGAGAGAGTTTTGTATGAAAAGATGCGTACTTTCATTGATGATTGAGAGGAGTATTTATAGGATACAATGAGAAGAGAAATCCTAATACAAAGTTACTAGTGAAAAGTAACAACTTACCTAAACAAGTAAGATATGCTAAATACAAGCTTAAATATAGGAGCTTCTAAATACAATCGTTAACATTCCCCCTCAAGCTGGACGACCGGAACGGGAAAGACCGAGCTTGCTTGTAAGTTCTTGAAACCTTGGGCGCAGGAGAGGCTTGGTGAGAGCATCTGCAAGCTGCGCATGTGTAGAGACATGAGAGACCCGAAACACACCGTCACGAACATTTTCTCGAACAAAATGAAAAGCTAGCGCCACATGCTTCATCCGAGTGTGGAAAACCGGATTCAAGCTTAAATAGTACGCCCCTGGTTATCACAATAGAGCACGGGCTGACTTGTTAAGCCAACACCTAACTCACATAATAACGTGCGAACCCAAATGAGTTCAGAAGCCGCATCTGCTAAGGCCTTGTACTCAGCTTCAGTGGAGGACCTAGCAACGGTCTTTTGTTTCCGAGAACTCCATGAGATTGGTGTGCGACCTAAGTAGAGAATGTACCCAGACGTAGAGCGATAATCATCACGATCACCCGGCCAATCAGCGTCCGAGAACCCATGAAGAATAGAGGACGAGGCAGCTGAGATAGTAATACCGTATTGGACTGTCCCATGTAGATACCTCAGAAGACGCTTCAAGGCGCCCCAATGCTCAGTTGTTGGTTGTTGCATATATTGAGAAAGTTTGTTAACCGCAAACGCGACATCCGGACGAGTAAGCGAGAGGTACTGAAGCCTACCTACAAGCATCCGATAATCTGTGGGTGTGGGCAGAGGGTCACCCTCACCTTTCCGAAGCAGCGACAAGGCCATGGGTGTAGAGACCGGTTTTGTTTCACTCATGCCTGCCTTCGCCAAGGTGTCTTGAATATATTTTCTTTGTGAAAGAAAGAGACCAGTGGAGGTAGGGATGACTTCAACACCAAGGAAATAAGATAGGGTACCTAGATCCTTGATAGAGAAGCGATGAGCCAAGCATGAAATTAAACGATCCACTGAAGAGGACTTGTTACCCGTAACAATAATTTCGTCGACGTAGACGAGGAGGAACAAAGACGTGCCATCATGAGTGTAGAGAAACAAGCTGGCATCAGACCCTGAATTCCGAAACCCAAGTTGAAGGAGATACGTCTTGAGTTCATTGTACCAAGCCCGAGGCGCTTGTTTCAGCCCGTAGATTGCTTTGCGAAGTTTGCAGACATGAGTAGGATTGAGCTTATCCAGAAACCCCGGAGGTTGCTGCATATAGACTTCTTCTTGTAACGTTCCCTGTAAGAACGCATTGTTGACATCTAACTGACGAAGACACCAACCTTGTGCGACTGCTAGAGTTAACACAACTCGAACTGCGACCGGTTTCACAACAGGGCTGAAAGTCTCAAAATAATCCCAGCCTTCGCGTTGATGAAACCCTTTGGCAACCAAACGAGCTTTGAACCGATCAATTGAACCGTCAGGAAGATACTTGATTCGGTAAACCCACTTGCAACCTACAATATTTTGTGAACTAGAAAGAGGAACAAGCTCCCAAGTTTTGTTAGCACAAAGAGCTCCATACTCAGCCTCCATAGCTTTCCGCCATTCTGGATCCTTAAGAGCCTGGGTAATGGTTTTTGGCTCGGTTTGGGTTTTGACGTGAGCAGTATGGATGTATTTCGGATTTGGTTTTACAATATTGTTTTTAGACCGGGTAATAATGCCATATGGTTGTGGAGGTGGATCGGGTATGTTTGGTTGATTGGATTGGGCCGAGCTAGAGGAAGATGGACTTTGATTTGAGCTATTAGGGTTAGGGTTAGGAGACGAGGGGGGTGGGTGAGCGAATTGGGGGGGTCGCGTGCAGGCGCGTTAGTGGGTGACTCAACGAGGGCATGTGCTGAAGTGGAAGAGGGTGAGATGGAGGATAACGGGAGATCTACATGGAGCTGAATAGCTGGGTGGTTAGCGAGATTTTGGTGAATGTGTGGAGCTGCAATCGGTTGAGGATATTGTGGACTAGGGTTAGGGCTTGTTTGTAGGATAGAATCGGTTGAGGAGTGAGAAGGAACGACAACTTGGGGCGCAATTAAGGTAGTTGGAGCAGGATTTTGCGGATTTGGTGGGATATTTTGTGAAGATATGGGAGAATTATTTTGGAAGGCAATCGGTTAAGTGATATCGTGATTTGGATGAGATTTTTGTGGAAAGTTAGCTGGCATAGGAGAGGTGTGGGTGCCACGAGTAGGTGTAGGGACAATTGAATCCCATGCCCCTACAAACGACTCAATGGGGTTCAAAAGGTTTGGTTGGGCTAGGTTAGACGGAGCCATAAGGAGGGAAATTGAACCCATTCCCTCCTCTGTGGCTCGTCATAGGCAGTGGCGGAAGTGAGACTACTATACGGGAATTCGGATTCAACGAAATTGACATGGCGAGAGACGTACACGCGAGTGGACTTCGGGTCAAAACAGAAATACGCATGTTGAGAAAGACTAAAGCCGAGAAACACACAAGCAGTGGATTTAGGTTCAAGTTTGTTCTTTTTATAAGGTCTTAACCAAGGAAAGCATAGACAACCAAAGCTTTTGAATTTTACGTAATCGGGATCTTGTTTTAACAACCGAGAAAAAGGGGAGACATGACCAAGGACATGGGATGGCATCCGATTGATAAGAAAAACAGCATGCTGAAGAGCATAAGACCAAAACTTAGTTGGAATTCCGGAATGTGTAAGCAATGAAAGACCCGTTTCCACAATATGACGATGCTTTCGTTCTGAAATGCCATTGTGTTCAGGCGTATGAGGAGGCGAGGTAAAATGCGAGATTCCATTGTCTAGTAAAAACGACTTGAGGGCCATAAACTCACCTCCATTGTCAGTATAGAATATTTTGATTTTACTCTTGAAAAAATTCTCAACTAACGTGCGGAAGCGAATGAATGTTGTTGCCACATCCGATTTTTTCTTTAATGGAAATAACCAAGTATACCGAGTAAAATGATCCACGAACACAACGTAATAACGAAACCCGTCAATGGAAATTGTAGGAGATGACCAAACATCAGAGAATATTATTTCTAAGGGAAAATACGAAACAATAGATGAAACACCAAAGGGGAGCTTGTGGCTCTTGTTTGTTTGACAGGACCTATAATCGGTCTGCTTAAATTTAGAAGATGCTAACTTAAATCTAGAAACAATAAATTGAAATGTCTCTGATGACGGATGGCCTAATTTGTGATGCAAAAGACTTGAATGAAGTTGAACCTAGTCCGCGGATGGAGACGACCGAGGCCATAGATAGACTCCATCAATGCAAGGTCCTTCAAGAATGGTTGCCCAAGTGGTGAGATCCTTTACAAGAAAACACGATGGCAAGAAAACAATTCCAAGGTTAGTTTGTTTGGTAAACTGAGAAACCGACAAAATATTTTTAGAAATAGATGGAGCATGTAAAACGTCAGACAATGAAAACACACAATTTTTGTAAGACAAGTGTAACCGACCTTGGTTCTCAATGCCTAGTCCCGCGCCATTACCAACAACAATTTCATCCGGACCCGAATAAGGATAGTGCTGGGCGAGGTTTGAGAGATCATTGGTGACATGGTGAGACGCTCCACTATCCATAAGCCATTGTTTGGGTGAGGGATTAACGTTGGCAAGGTTAGCTTGGGGCTGGTTGTTGTAGGCCGGGAATCGGTTAGAGTCAGGTAGGGCTAGATGAGGGTGCTGGCGTTTGATTTCAGAACACTGGGAGAGGACATGACCTATAGCTTTGCACCACTGACAGCGACCTTTGAAAGGGCAAGGCTGATTTTGAGGTGCAGGATTGGGAAAGGCCGGGTTTGGTGGACGGATATTAGGGTTCCAGTTTTGGTTTTTGTGGGATGAAGGAGGCAGAGAAAGCAGAGAGCCGGATTGTTGCCAATTCGACTGAGTAGAGGGAGACTTACCTTTGTACTTGTTGTTCTTGGTTTGCGCCGTCAAAGCGGTAATGGAGTTGTCCGCCTTGGCTGCTTTCTTGAGCCGGAGTTCATACACGATCAGCTTCTCGTGTAACTCCTCGAAAGAGATTGCAGTGTCTCTCATATTCACCCCATCAATGATAGATTGATAAGAATCATCGAGTCCCCGAAGGATATACTCGGTGAAATCTTCAGTAGAGAGGGCGGCTCCCATAGAGGCGAGGAGATCCGCAGAGGCACGCATCGAGTTCATGTACTCTTCAATAGTTTGAGTACCCTTGGATGCATGACTAACCTTATACTTGATTTGCTGAATGTGGCCTCGGGAGGGATTAGCAAAGGTCTTCTTGAGCATGGTCCATGCTTCAATGGTGGTTTTCGCCCTAGAGACGAGCGCATGGACTGCCGGTGAGAGCGTCCCAAGCACCGCTCCAAACAGCAGCTTGTCCTGCCTACGCCACGAGATATATGCCGGGTTCGGACCCGAAACATTGTTGGTGACGTTGGTGGCCGGAGGACAGGGGTGGGATCCATCCACATACTTGAAAAGGTCAAGTCCTTCGAGGGTGGCTTGAAGCTGACTCTCCCAACCAGCATAGTTGGTCACAGTCAACTTGATGATGCCCGGAAAACCCACGAAGATGAACGGAGCATCAGGTGCGTGAGGATTACGGAGGATGAGAGGGTTGTCAGCCGCCATTGGTTAAACAAGATCGAGAGGATCGAGTTCAGACTGATACCATATAAGGAGAGAGTTTTGTATGAAAAGATGCGTACTTTCATTGATGATTGAGAGGAGTATTTATAGGATACAATGAGAAGAGAAACCCTAATACAAAGTTACTAGTGAAAAGTAACAACTTACCTAAACAAGTAAGATATGCTAAGTACAAGCTTAAATATAGGAGCTTCTAAATACAATCGTTAACAGTCAGTCCTAACCAGGGTTCAAAGCTTGTGCTCCATGATAGACAGATCCCACAACTTAAATTTAAACACAAATCAATTATAATCAAACAAGAGTCGATTAATTGCACCATACATATCTGTAATAATCAAATTGAACATAAGAACACATACAAATTAAAGGTATAGGTCGATCTGTCTCTTACATCAAGAAACCATACATGAAGATGGAACGATATGCAACTAACTAGTAAGTTATGCCTCTTTAACGAAGGAACTACTAAGTATCATTCAGGACACACATACACACATATATGTAAAACCAAATTACACAAACCCCGTAAGATATAGCGCTTCGATCACACGACCACAGCACTCCATGGTTGGCCGATCATTTAGACGGAGGCGGAGCCAGAAAGGGAATTGATGGGAACGTGGAGGGCAAATTAGGAATCATGGGCATAGTAGTGGGCAGGTTCGGGATGGTGGGAATGTTGCTCGGAATCGGCAGATTCGGGAACGAACCACCCAAACCTGAACCCGAGCCCGAGCCCACACCCATACCCGGAAACGGAAACGAAAACGGAGGAAGATTCCCAGCGGAAGGGATGTTGGGGGTGGTTGTCGTCTGGAGTAGGCTACGGGCCGAGAAGCTGACTTGGAAGGTCGAGGCTGACAACGCCACCAAGAGGAGCATCATACACAACCTACCCTGAGAAGCCATCAATTAAGTTTTTTTGAGATGTGGGTTTGGAGTGAGGTCCATTATAGTACGTGATGCCGTTTATTTATACAGCAATTGATGCATGAAGAATAATAGGGTAGTCTTAGCTAGTTTACGTGTATGGCATACATATTAGTTGGGAATTAGTTCTTGCATTTTGGCTTCAGCTTTCTTCTGGTTGTTCAACTTGCACTTTGCGACACAAAAAGGCTAGAACTTTACTAGCTAGGTGTACGTTGCAGATATTAAGTAGTTTGTGTTTTAATTTGGTCATCGGCTTCATCAAATTTCCGGCCATACGTACATATATGGAACTGGATACTAACTATTGTAGGTCACTGTAGAAAGGACTGCATAACAATATAAGCATTTTTACAAGATCGAGTGGTACAAATATAGAAACTTGAAACGTCACTAATTTGATCAATAGAATGTAGTTCTAGGAAGTTGATTAAAATATAGGAAAATTTACATTTAACCACCCCTTATTTTATGCTTGTTGCATTCACTACCAATAATCGGGCCTATTGTAACAAAAAATTGTAATGGTTTTTGTTGGCGTTACAATAGACAATCTAGGGTAACGGTTTTATATAATGGGTAACGGTTTGAAATGAAAAGAAAGAAGGTAACGGTTTTTGGTAACATTTGTAGACTACTGTAACATATGAAAATAACAAAGGTAACGATTTTTGAAAAGAAAATAAATACAAAATATAAAGTAACGGATGACAGTACAAGTGTAACACCATCTTATAAAAGGCTCAAATTTCCGTAGAGCGCACGATACCTATTTTTGCCTCTAATTTTATTTGGGTCAAAAATCAAAATTACCTCCAATTAACCACCCTTTATATTTTTTTCTACACTTAACCACCCCTTATTTGTAAATAGTTGCACTTAACCACCCATTTGACAAAAAATGTTATTCTCTATAAAATAAATGATATTTTTCCCCTTAGTTTTAGTTTTCGTTTTATAAAAATAAAAATACTATTAAGCTCGTATAATATCTCCCAATTATAAAAATTAGTTTCAGATCCTAAAATTGCTCTATTGTTGTCTAGTTGGTTCTCGAAATGTACCTCCCAACTAAAAAAATAGTTTCGAATCCTAACACTCTTCTAGCGTTGTATAGTTTTTTGTGTTGAGACCCGATCTGAATCAATGAGTCAAAGAGAGACTCGACTTGTCATTTATTGGATAAAACTTGAAATCCAAGATTTGATGGGTCTACCCAAAACGCCGTTTTGTAAAAAATAGTACATCATTCGTAATTGAATAATCTAAATACCTTATTATTATGGATACATAAATAATATTTTTTATTATGATAATTAAAAAATAACTCTATTAATAGTTAGGTCAATCCAAACTCATACGAACTCGAAGTGAACCAACCCGAAGTGAACCAACCCGAACATGTAATAGAGGGAATAATATATTTTATATAAACAATGGGTGGTTAAGTGCAATTATTTGTAGATAAGGGGTGGTTAAGTGTAGAAAAAAATATAAAGGGTGGTTAAACACTACAATTTGTAAATAAGGGTGATTGAATGCAAAAAAAATATAAGGGGTGGTTAAATGCAACTAGTGTAAAATAAGGGGTGGTTAAATGCAATTTCCCCTAAAATATATATGAGCAAATTACACCCTTGGTCCCTTGATAACGTTTTCTTATTGATCCTTAACTTTACATTGGTTTATATAAATAAGTCTTTACAGTTTGAAGCATTTTTCTTATTAGTCCTTGAACTTTATATCGTTCTAAATGAGTCCTTAAAGTATGGATTTTTTTACATCTTTGATCATTTCATCATATGCACGTCAAACAACCATCAATATACTCGTGCGATCGATAAGATACTTAATTATTGGAGGATCGTTCAAAAATGAAACTCTCGAAAGTGAGTTATTAACGAAATCAACTAGAACAAGTTTGTTTTGGGAGGAAGTATGGTGACAATCGGTTTATTAAGACGATTTCACTCAAAAAAGTAGCGTAGAATGATGACTGCTTAGAATTCGGGTTCGCCGAATGGTGGTTCCTCTAGCCAAAACCAATCAAATGGGAATGCAATTAGAAAGGAGAGAGTGAATATGGTGAAAGTGAAAATGGGATTGAGTTGTAGATGAAAAGTGGATGTCAGGAGAAGATGTATAATAATATTACGGCCAACATTTGCGCGCTCTTTTTTTTAGTTTTCGCACACCAATATCTGCGGTTCCGACATCCGCACAAACTTTTTTGAAAAAACCGTGTGTTTTTCCTACGGATTAAGGACCCACACACATGGGACAGATCAACCCAGTTTGTTTGCGGATACAAAATCCGCAAAGTTGGGTCGGTGTAATCTTTTGCGTATACGAGACCCGCACAAGGTCTCTGCACAATCTATTAAAAATTATTAAAACGACAAATTTTGAATGACAATTTTACAGGGATTGTCATCCGCACGAGTGATGTAATTTGAAAAAAAAAGGCAAAATGTTTTAAAAAATAACCCGCTTGTACGGTTCTCCAATCCGCACAAGAGGTGAAATTGAAACGCGAAATCCGCCGCTCCGTCTTCAAACTAGTTATAATCTGCATCAGTCCCACGGATCTCGCTTTTACACAAAACTTGATTTCGATTCCTTCTCTCCTAATTCTTCCATTCCCAAGACAAATTTCGATTTATTCCCGCCCCATATGGATTCCAACAAATTAGATTTGTAGATGGCTTCGGGTTCCGCTCAAGAACCAAAGGTCTCGTCGGTGCTGGCCGAGAAGTCGATGGGCACAAAAGCGCCTGTAGAGCAATCAACAGACGCAGCATTGACGGTCGGGCATGACGGGAAGGAAACGTCGGTAGCGGAGGAAGAGGTGGTCTGCGAGGAAGCAACGACGGGGGAGGTTGGGGATGCAACGAGCAGGTCGGGCGGAGGAGCCAAGGAGGCAACAAGCAACCGACAACAGTGCCGATGGTGGCAGCAGCGGTTGGTCGGGCGGAGGAAAAAGATCCCACTGTAGTGGCGGCGGCTGGTCGTGCGGATCCGGCGGTGGCAATGGTGGCGGGTTCGAGGAGATTGACCGAGGAGGTATTTTTTAAAATATTTTATTTTATGTAATTTAGGGTTTTTAATATATCTTATGTTAATTGAGCCAGTTATTTAATTACTGTATCGTTTTCAATAGTTCGTATGTTAATTTAGCATGTTATTAAGTTAATTTAGCATTTTTAGTATTTTGTATGTTAATTGAGCATGTTATTTAATTAATTTATTGTGTCTAATAGATCATCTGTTAATTTAGCATTTTATTTACTTGATTTAGAGTCTTCAATTTTCGTATGATAATTTAGATTTTATTTAGTAAATTTATCGTTGTTGTTGTTGTTGTTTTTGTTTTAGTAAATTTGTCGTTTTTAATATTTCGTGTGTTTAAATTTTTAATTAATTGAGTGTGATATTCACATACCTATCTTGTCCATAAAGTACTGATGTTTAGCATGACTCAGCGCTTTAGTGAACAAATCTGCACTCTGGAAATCAGTACCACAAAACTGCAACTCAACTTTCTCCTCAGAGACAAGCTTTCTTATGAAGTGGTACTGCACTTCAATGTGCTTAGTTCTGGCATGAAAAGCAGGATTCTTGGTCATGGCAATGGTTGATTTGGTGTCACACCAAATCTCCAAAGCTCCTTGTTGCTCACAGCATAAATCCCTCAATAGCTTTCCAAGCCAGACAACCTGTTTTGCTGCAGCTCTTGCACCCACATACTCTGCTTCAGATGATGAGAGTGCCACAGCTTCTTGCTTCTTTGAACTCCAAGTAATAGCCCCTGATCCAAGATCAAACACAGAACCTGATGTGCTTCTTCTGTCATCCACACAACCAGCCCAGTCACTATCTGTGTAACCCCTCAGCTTGAAGTCCTTTGCACTCTCATACCAAATGCCAACATCAACAGACCCTGCAACATACTTCAAGATTCTTTTAGCAGCTCCTAGATGTTGCCTCGTGGGACTGTGCATATACCTTGATACTACACTGACACTGTATGCAATATCAGGCCTGGTGTTAGTAAGGTAGTTTAGACCACCTACCATGCTCCTGTAAATCCTCTCATCACCTTTGCCAGTTCCATCCTCCTTTTGCAGCTTCTCATTAGTATTCATAGGAGTTTTAGCCACATCACAGTTCTCCAAATGAAACCTCTTGAGAAGGTCCTGAGCATACTTTTTCTGGCAAATAAAAATTCCTTCACTTCCTTGACTCACTTCCAAACCAAGGAAATACTTCAATGGCCGGTCCAAGATCTGTCATCTCGAACTCATTCATCATTGAGTGTTTGAACTCATCTAACATGCTTTGTGATGAACTAAAATAAATAATATCATCCACATACAAGCATACTACAATAATATCATCACAGTGTTTGAACCTGAGCCCGTGCCCACACCCATACCCGGAAACGGAAACGAAAACGGAGGAAGGTTGCCAGCCGAAGGGATGGTGGGGGTGGTTGTCGTCTGGAGTAGGCTACGGGCCGAGAAGCTGACTTGGAAGTTCGAGGCTGACAACGCCACCAAGAGGAGCATCATACACAACCTACTTTGAGAAGCCATCAGGTTTTTTGAGATGTGGGTTTGGAGTGAGGTCCATTATAGTACGTGATGCTGTTTATTTATATTGCAATTGATGCATGAAGAATAGGGTAGTCTTAGTTAGTTTACGTGGATGGCATTACATATTAGTTGAGAAAGTTCTTGCATTTTGGGTTCAGCTTTCTTCTGGTTGTTCAACTTGCACTTTGCGACACAAAAAGGCTAGAACTTTACTAGCTAGGTGTACGTTGCAGATATTAAGTAGTTTGTGTTTTAATTTGGTCATCGGCTTCATCAAATTACCGGCCATACGTACATATATGGAATTGGATACTAACTTTTGTAGGTCACTGTAGAAAGTATAAGGAAAGAATTGTAGAATAATTGGGTAATCTTCATTACGAGAGAGTGATTGTATTTTTTTTTTGGTCGAAAGAGTGATTGTATTTATAGTAACATACAACACGTTCATAACTCCATTAGAAACCCTAGTACAATTTTTCTAGATACTAGCCAGCGGGGCCCGTCCAATAGACGGGCATTATATAATATTTATAATAAAAAGATTGAAACATTTCTATATAATTTTGTGGTTGAATTTGGATTGAACCAAGACGGATCATCTTGAACCAAGACGAGGCCCGAACGGTGGGAGGGGAGGTCAGGCTTGATGTGGTCATCTACAAGCCGTCGAACAACTTTTCATTGCATGACGCGTACGAGCCCTTGCTACGCACTACGCAAGGGCTTTTTTTAACTTTGTTTCTTGTGGGAATGTTCAATATTTGTACTCACATATCGGGTGCAATAATATTGGATCAATATAAAATTAAAATTTATTGAGCACAACGTAAATTTCAATGTACAAAGGCAAAGAAGCATACAGCACAACGCAAATTTGAATTTACATGTTTTATATTGAAAATTTGAATGTAGCATTTTGTACCTTTATAATTATAGTGATTTTATCTTTGAAAGTAAGTTAGCTTATATCTTTTAATTTAAATATTTCATATGAGTTATGATATGGTTCGTTTCTTGAATTAAAGAGATGGATTATAATTTTATTGAGAATTAAATTTCAAAAATTGATATTAAAAGATATGAAAAAGATACTTATATAATTGAAATAAAGAAAGATATGCGTATGAAATACATTGTAGACTTTACTAAAATTTTAGAGTAATTTCACACAAATATTCTATAAAGTATCCAATCAAACCTCGAACAGAGACACACTACTTGTGAATCTAAACAAAAGTAGTGTTTTAGTAGTATATAAAATAAAGATATAAAATTGTGAAACTTGAATAAAGGATACTTAAAGATAAGCATGATTAGGATGAGATCATCATGATTAATTATAGACTAATGCTTAATAGCTCACCTTTATGAGCTTATAGATAAACCAAGACCCTTAAACTCCTCAGGCATAGAATAATTAGTTTGAAGATAAATGAAGACCCTTAAACTAATGCTTATTTTATAATTGGTTTTGGTTTGATACGGACGAAATATTATGTAGAAATGAGTTGTGATCTGTGACGGATTAATTGGAGCATATATGCTGTAGAGTTGGTAGTTACTTATTTGCGTAGGATTTTGTGGTTTCGTATATGCAGTAGAGTTGGATTTTGACGGATTAATTTTTGAAATTTCCTTTCTACTTTATGTGTTGAGTAATGTTGTGTTGCAACTTTTTGTGTCCCTATATAACCTCTCCAATTTTCCTGATACGTCACCAATTATTAATTTATTTTTTTGGCAATATTACACTCTCTTGATAAGAAATAGAAAATCAAAACCCTGTTATTCAATGGCACACATATAGCTGGGATTGTTGCCATAAATTTGATTTTACCGTGCTCTTAATTGTACGTTTCCTTACTAAATTTTAGTAAGAAATTCATTTCATAAAACAGTAACATGGATAATACAGGAAGTTCATTTTGTTTAGGAGATCTGCAGAAGAGATCCCAAACCCTTAAAACAACATGACTGGACAAACAACACGTATCCCTCGAGACCACGTACAACATTTTCCCAAAACAAAGCATAACTAAACCAAACATAGCCTAGTGGAACCTTGTCAGCACCTCAACGGTCTTGCAAAGATCCTCCGCAGGAACGCTCATCGCCTTAGAGATCTCCTCCATACGAGAGCGGTTCAGGTCCAGGAACGACTCGATCAGGTCGCTGTCAAGGAAATTCTTGGCGTCAACTGTCTTCTTCTCGTTATAAAACGACCGCCAGTGCTCTTGGCCAAGTCCTCCCACGCCCTTTATGATCTTCCTGAGGTTGGCCTGGAGCTTCTCGAGAAACCCGTACTGCTCGGACGGGAGCGATGCGATGACGCCAATGACCCCGTTGATCGTCCCGGAAATGACGGTTTTGCTGTGTTCCAGACATTGATCTTTGGGGCTGAATCAATCACCTCTCAAAACCAACAAATATTTTTTTTTATCAAATTTTGCTATGTAAGACTTCAAACTGCACAAAAATTCCCATCGAATCTGGAAGGCACAAAGGATTATATGTCAAGAATTCATAGTTCAGCAGTGTGAAACCAGACCTGCAACAAAACAGCAATTCATAACACTAATGGATTTCCGGAATGCCAAAATTTCAGAACACCTCTTAAATCAAACCGATTTTATTAAAATGCGCTTCGTCAAGAGTTCAAACTGCAAAAATTGCAGTTCATAGTTCAAACGACCAAAACAGCATGTAGAGCCCAGAATAGACCCAGTAGACGACTATGGGCACCACAGTGCCCAGAAAACAAAAAACTTCAAAAAAGAAAAACTGCTTGATGGGGGTAAGCATTCTCACTGATGGTTTGCAGGACTACACTTAAGATGGGTTTCAGCAATCAGATTGAAGATCCACTGTAGAAGAATAGTCACATTGAAAAGAAAATGCTTCTCTATCTTAAATAGTAGATGAAGCATACACAGGCACATCTTCACATAACCCACACCACCATTCCAAGACGAGACCACTACGAAATTCGCAGCATGAAACAGCTGAATAGATTACTAAGCAGTACAGGATAGAAAAAATACCAACAAAGAGACTACTGCCAAGTCTGCAACCTTCCCAACATTAAAGTTTCAGCCATTTAAAGATGATTTTGATCGAGTACCAACCGACTGAGTTCAGAAAATGCCGAATTCTACCAGGTGCCAGCAGCAGCCGAATTTATTCATCAATGTTGTAGAAACAGCTTAAGATGGCCAATCACTGGAAATAGACGCGTTGATCAATGTGTGGAGGAATCTGCTTTATTTCAGTTCCTAGCTCTTGCTCAATCCTATACCTGTTATAGAGACAGAGGAATTAAGAACAAATACAAACAGTGAAAGGATACGGTTTCTAATAGAGAAAAAAAGGACACCATAGAGACAGTATCTGGTACTCACAAGTTAACCTGTCTTCATAGGTAATCAAGTTCACAGCTAGTCCAAGATGTCCCTACCTTCCAGACCGACCGACCTAGATGAAACCACCACCACCACTATGCATTAGTATATTTGTAAAGTGGTAAATAATAAAAAATAAAGAAGCGAAAAGCGAGAAAGACAGTCAAATTAGCACAGCATACCCGATGAAGGTAGGTTTCTGAGTTCTTGGGAAAATCAAAGTTGATTACGACATTGACAGCTTGAATGTCTATTCCCCTAGTAAACAGGTCTGCATGAAAAAAATCCACACTTTCAGAACTCAAAGGAATAGGTCATTGTTCAATATATACAATTCCAATATAATGTGTTTGTACAAAAACAAACTGACACTGTAGCAACTTTTTTGCCATAATAGTCAGTCAAGAAAAGAAAATCCAATCAGCGAAGGTAAATGCCCCCATGTCTGGAATTAAGAAGGTTAATAACTAATATTGCAAACGTCAAGCAAAAGAATAGGCAATGTTGAATATTTAGTAGACGACCATAGTATCATGCAGACATCTAAAAATAATGGAAAAACACAATGTTTAATCAACCATGTAGCAAGTGAGACATAACAGTGCAGACAAGATTCCTGCATGCACCATTACGGAAGTCATGAAAAACTCTGTTACGATGATCTTGCAGCATTTTGGCATGAATATAGAAACAGGAACAGCCAAGCTCGGTGATCTTCTTGGCCAGTAGTTCAACCCAATTAGCCGAGTTGCAGAATGTAATTGATTGGTTTATTTGAAGCTGAAATTTTAAAGAAATGCGTTAAAATTGAATTTGCACAACCAACCTCTTTTCCAGGAAATCAAGAGCAGTAAGTAATAATCAAACCTTGGAGAAAAGCGTGTTCAAACAGTGAATATTTTGCCTTTCTTCAACAAAAGCATAATACTGTGTTATCCCTTTCAATGTGAGCTCGTCAATGAGGTTAATAACGTATGGCTTCTTTAGGTATCGGTCTTTAAAATCCTTAACAGTCACGGGAAATGTGGCAGAAAACATCAAAATTTGACGAGTTCTAGGTATGAAATGGATCAATTGTTCTATTGACGGTTGAAATTCTGGGGAGAGAAGTTTGTCAGCCTGCAAAACAACGTACATCCCATTGATTTGAGTGAGCAAATTACATAACAATGAGGACCTGTTACTTGCTTCATTAAAAACTTCAAAGTCTGACCTTACTTATTCATACAACAGTGGTGAAGTTGTATAACAGAAGGAACTTATAATGGCGTAAGAGTAAAAACTATACAGCTATCTATGGATAGCCATAAAAGGAACGACTATAAAATAGGAAGTACAGTGAGATGGAGAAGGCAATCAACAAATGCAGTGGCATAGATGAGAATCATGAGCACTTGTCAAAACATATTCATAAATCTATTACCTCATCCATGACAAGCATTGAACAATCTTTCAATATGCATATTCCCTTGTTGGCAAGATCTAGTATCCTTCCTGGGATTCCTACAAGCAAATGAAGATGGCATGAAGTTTTCTTGTCAATTTTCGAGAGTGGAAAATAATACAACTGCCTTGTGGCATTGTTCAAGGAAAAACCGAACAACTTTGAGAACTTACATACATGATTCTAGAAAGTCATTTACCTGTGGATGATAGAAAGAAGAACAGACATGGGCCTTGTAGTACAACAAAGCGTGGAATCCAATCATCGATTTCACAATCATCAATCGGTGGTGGCTCTCCTGGCAACGCCGCCCATCTCTAAAAGAATAAAAAGAACCAAATGAATCCGTGAAGGACAAAACTGGTACAGTATATAAGAGAAAAAGTTGGGTAGTTCATAGGATGCATACACTACGGATATGCAAGTCGCCCGACAGGCGAGCCCATTGCAATATTTTGTCAAGATGCTCCAACCTGCACATAACAGGGCATTACAAGGAGCACATAGGGATTTCTATAAACAGCTGAGTATGAAATGCATATTAAATAAGCCAAAAGTTCCTTACTTGGCTTTCATTAGAGCCTCCTTTTCTTCTAAATCAGCAAGCTCTGAATGAAGAGACTCTAGTTCTAGTGCAGATATCTCGACTTTCTCGTCTCCGTCTCCTCCAGTGAATGGAAGACCGAGTAGGCTAAACAGTTTCATCATGAATGCAGGCTTTCTCAATGTCCTTTGAGTCCACAGGCAACGACGGCCTAAGATAGAGCAGAAAAGAGAGAGAAAACTAACAATTATTTCACAGCATTAAAGCTTTTGCTTCTTACAACATGATTTGGTACATGCTTGAGCTTTCAGCACTTAATTGTGTGTTTGAATCATGCTGAGTTAATAAGCCTTCTTGTTGATGAGAATCTGTATCATACGAAGAAGCTTGAAAATAGTCGGGTATGATTTTTAACTTTCTAGGACCATCGCCCATGAAGAAGCTTGTCTCTCAAAGATAGCAATAAATCTGATGAAGAAAAGGTGAAGTCTTTTCACACAACCATACAGCTGAAGCAGATTCTAGACAAATTGACCACCACTAATTTGCATCGATCATGACTCACCCACCAGATTCCCAGATAATAATAATGCACTTGTTTAGGCTGTTGTGCTATACACAGAGGTTTTATTACACACCACAACCAAATAAAAGCTTGCCTATATCTGAGTTTTATGTTTCATCTCTTCTTGCTCTTTCGGTATACAAAATCCAAATCACACAAAATTCTCCGTTTTCTAACACAAACAACATCCATTATCCAAAGAAACTATCTAGATGATTGAAATTAAGTGCTTGAACCATCGAAATTGCGATCAAAATTCAGCAAAGAAACAAGAAAAATCCAGAAACAACACACGAAAATCACTGTTTCACGCGCGATTTACAGAAGCGGAAAACACAAATCAATGGCGAGTAAGTTGAAAACGAGGATTTCAATCAGCAATCCGGAAATCGCTCGGAACTCGGAATTGTAGCGGAATCTCAAATCTCCGCTTAAATTGTCAAACAGAGATCTAAGTAATGGACACCAAGCGAAACATCAGCATCATCATCAATTTCATACGAATTGTAATTAGAGCAGAAGAAGAATGGACCCTGAATTCGGAATCTGGAAGGAGCAAGCGAAATCTTGTTTAGGCGCCTCCAAACTGATAGGATTGGCCGCCTCCAGTGTTTTATCAGTGAATTCCGTATCCCTCGGCTCCAAATTGACCAACACCGAGGCAGCGCATCCCTCGGGCAGATCCCCGAGGCTAGTCGCCGACGCTAATTCTGGCGGAAGCTTCTCGAATCGAGGACGATCCAGCACCCATTGAGAATCGAAACGCCGGGATCGGAGGAGAAAGGGTGCGAATTTCGGGGCTTTTGCGATGGGCATGAGGGCTTAGCGGGATCAATCGTCCACCATTCACGTTTTCTGGGTGGCGGCGAGGCCGTAATCAGACGAATGCGCAGCGTTGGACTCCATGGGGCCGTCAATATCAATAACGAAGCAGAAAGATAACGTGGAACAAAGATACCGAAGACGAGAACAGCGCGGGGTTATAAATTAGGGGTGGGCAAAATCCGGTCCGGACCGGATTTTTGGACCGGACCGGACCGGGTCCCGGTCCATGCCGGTCCGGTCCGGTCCGGTCCACGAAAATGGGAGTTCCCGGTCCCGGTCCGGTCCCCGGTCCACGAAAATGGGAGTTCCGGACCGGTCCCCGGTCCCGGTCCCGGTCCGGTCCGGACCGGGAATTTATAAAAAAAAAATTTAATATGAATTGTGTTAATTTTAATACTATATAGTTTATTTTTAATATTTAAGTTTTATATTTATAGTATATATTTAATAATATTTTATTTTTCATTAATTATATGTGATTTCTTTAATTATATTATAATTTTTTATATATAAAAAGTATATTTTATTTTAAAAAAATATTTTTTTTTAAAATGGGAGTTCCCGGTCCAATCCGGTCCTATCCGGTCCAGTCCTGGACCGGGACCGGACCGGACCGGATTTTCCCGGTCCGGTCCCCGGTCCACAACTTTTCAAGTTCCCGGTCCCGGTCCGGTCCGGTCCCGGTCCGGTCCGGTCCGGTCCCGGTCCGGTCCCGGTCCGGTCCGGTCCGGTCCCGGTCCGGTCCGGTCCGGTCCGGTCCTGGACCGGTGCCCAGCCCTATTATAAATAATAGAATCACACAGCCGAAGTGTGCCAAGACTGCTGATGGTTGGAATCCAACCCATAACTGCGAATAGGAATTATGGGATTTTCTTTTGATGAAAGGAATTACGGGATTGGAAGGTCACGATAGATTGAATTCAACACATAACTGCGAATAGGAATTGCGGAATCGGAAGGGATGGAAAACAGGGAGCCGGAAGGGGGTTAAGAGATTCAGACCAAACGCTGTAATTTGGGGTTAATTAACATAATTTGGGGTTTATTAACAACATTTAAGTTTTATGGATGTGTAGCATTTTTAGAGTTGTAAAGATATGTAACTAAATACAAGCTATATTAGCTCAACAACCTAAACAAGAAGATATGCTAATATATTAGGTTAACATGCCCCCTCAAGTTGGACGACCGAATCGGGAAAGTTCAAGCTTGCGAGTCAGCTCCTAGAATTTGGGGCGTAGCAGCGGCTTGGTGAGGGCATCCGCTGACTCGGGCAAAGTCGTTGTTCCCTTATCAAAAATAAATCCCAAACATGCAAACAACAGTATAGTAGGCAAGCAAGGGGTCGAACCCAAAGGAATCAGTTTCTATTCAGATTTTATGGTTTTCATGCAAGTATTCAAAAGGGGGTTTGAAAGTCGGTTTCAATCAAAGGTTATCAAGTAGAGTTTATCCAATCAATTCCACTTTATTAATCCGTTGATCATGAATTCATCCACCTCTTTATATGCCTAGGTCAATTCCAATCCCAATCATTAGCAATCGCAAGTCCACGGTCCAAGCAATTCTATAGCCCTAGGCAAGGACGCTTAACCTAGAATTAGCATAGAGAACAGGGATATTAGGAAATCAAATCATGCAATCAAGCTACGAGTCTCATGCACAATTAAACCATTGAATACTCTTCCCTAAACTAGTCCACGGTCCTAGAATAGAGTTGTTTCGAGAATTAGGAAAGATGCATAGATAACAACCAATCCTAAATCAAACAATAGATCTAAGTCAATCAAACAAGTTGGCCAGACTCATACAATCAAGCATAGATCATGGGATGAAGCACAAGAGTATCAATAAAGACCTAGGGATAAAGAGGTTTCCAGAATTTCACAACTTCATAATAAAGCTTCCTTGATCGAATAAACTCAAGAGGAGAGTTAGTTCTCCATTACAAAGAAAACTCCAATCTTTATTGAAAGAACAATTGATTGACAAGTAAGTTCAATATCCTAAAAACCTAGAAAGGTTCCCCTTAAATAGCCCCAAAGATCAACCTTTTCGGACTAGATAAGAAAGGAAACCGAAAGATAAGAAAGGAAACAAGATATAAAAGATAGAATTTCGTCCGTGTGAAAGTCGGCCACACCGCGACCGCGTCGTCTCCACCGCGCCCGCGGTGGTCTTCGAAAGTCAAAGGCTGAGTCGGCTTCTACCTCGACCGCGCCATAGACAGCGCGACCGCGGCCTTCATGGTCTTGGTTGGTTCGTCTCTTCACGCCACCGCGTCCGCGTCATAGACAACGCGACCGCGATATCCATGCAGTGGCGAATCTTCGTCTTTAAGCTCTTTAACTCTTGATTCTTCACAACTTGTGTCTTCGGTCTTCATATTACAATATCGCCCAAAACTAACCTAAACACTCTCTAAATCATCTCAAAATACAAGAGTTATCCTATACAAAATAGCCTGAATCATCCGCCACTGGTCATGAGTAGACACATGAGACACCCGAAATACACCATTGCGAACCTTTTCACGAACAAAATGGAACGCCAAGGCAACATGCTTCATACGAGTGTGGAAGACCGGATTTGAGCTCAAATAAAATGCACCTTGATTGTCACAAAAGAGCACCGGTTGAGAGGAAAGTGTGACACCGATCTCTGACAATAACGCAGTGACCCAAAGCAGCTCGGACGTCGCATCAGCAAGGGCTTTGAACTCTGCTTCGGTGGAGAAACGAGCCACGGTTTTCTGCTTGCATGAGCTCCGGCACATAGCCAGATGTAGAGACATAATCATCACGATCACCGGCCCAATCCGCATCCGAGAACCCATGCATTGTAGGAGCCAAATCTCCTGATATAGTAATACCAAGATGAATCGTGCCATGCAAATACCTGAGGAGACGCGTGAGGGCAGCCCAATGTTCAGCCGTCGGTTTTTGCATGAATTGAGACAATTTATTAATGGCGAAAGCAACATCTGGCCGCATAAGAGATAAATACTGTAAACTGCCAACTATCATACGATAATCAGTTGGTGTTTGTAAGGGATCGCCCATGTGCTTGCCGAGAGTGGACGGAGCCATGGGTGTAGAAACCGGTTTAGTATCCTCCATGTCCGCCTTTTGTAATGTATCCAGGACATATTTGCGCTGAGATAGAAATAGACTGCCTTGTGTAGGAATCACTTCAACACCAAGAAAGTACGAGAGAGTACCTAAATCCTTCATAGAAAAGCGATTAGCAAGACACTGAATTAAGCGATCAACTGAAACAAAATGAGTGCCAATGACAACAATATCATCAACGTAAACAAGCAGGAACAAGGTTACACCACCATGCTTATAGACGAAGACACTAGCATCGGACCCAGCATTACGAAACCCAAGCTGCAATAGATACGCATTTAGCTCATTATACCACGCCCTAGGCGCCTGTTTGAGGCCATAAATCGCCTTTTTGAGGCGACATACATGATCAGGCCGCTCCTTGGTTGTTGCATGAAGACTTCTTCCGTTATAGTACCTTGTAGGAATGCATTATTTACGTCAAGCTGACGTAGAGTCCAACCGTGTGACACAGCAAGTGAAAGTACCACACGAAGTGTGACCGGCTTGACCACCGGACTAAACGTCTTAGAATAATCATACCCCTCTTGTTGATGAAATCCCTTTGCAACAAGACGAGCCTTGAACCGATCAATTGAACTATCAAGCAAATATTTAATCCTGTACACCCATTTGCAACCAACGATGTTTCTAGCTGAACCCGACGGTACAAGATCCCAAGTTCGATTATTACGCAGAGCTCCATACTCAGCTTCCATGCATGACGCCAATCCGGATCCTTAAGGGCTTGGGTAATGGATTTAGGCTCGGTGGGGAGAAGCTTGGTAACATTAGCGTAGTTTGGATTTGGCTTAACAATATTGTTTTTGGACCGGGTTACCACACCCTAAGGTGCAGGAGGAGGGTTAGGAAGTGATTCGGGTGGTGACTGGGCAAGAGGAGAAGCTTCAGGAGCGGAAAGTTGCAAATTAGGGTTAGGGTTCGAGGAATTAGGGTTAGGGTTCGGTAAAAGGGGGCGAGTGGGGGCGCGTGCACGCGCAGATTTGGCCCGGACGAGGATAAGGACGAAGACGAGGAGGGGAGAGATATGGGCGGGAGATCCACATGCAAGTTATTAGCTGGTAGGTGCGAAGGATTTGAGTGAGGTAGATTTGGATTGGAATTGGTTTAAGATATGGTGGGAGAGATAGGATTTAGTTGAGGGGAGAGATTTGTGGAGATATTGGCAGTTGGGAGATTCAAAGAATCCGGGTTGTTTGACACAGAAATAGGCGGCTGACTAGGGCAAGGTGTGGGAGACACTTGACTTGGCGCACAAGGTAGGTCAGTGGGGTCGGTTCCATGAGACAAAGGAGGAAGAATTGAATCCCATGCAACTCCTAAGGACTCGGTGGGGCTAGAAGAGAAAGCAGGAGGGACGGGTGGACAAAGAGACGAGAATACCGGGACGAAATTGAACCCCATTCCGACCTATGCAGCTCGTTAGGTGAGGAAGAGGGTATCGGTTTTTCGGTAGCAAAGGGGAACTCGGATTCCAAAAAATTTACATGCCTAGAGATGTAGACACGGTTGGACGTAGGATCAAGACAATAGATAGCATGTTGAGTAAGACAATAGATAGCATGTTGGCCAAGAAATACACACGGTTTTGATTTGGATTCAAGCTTATGTTTGCTATAAGGTCTTAGCCATGGAAAGCAAAGACAACCAAAACTTTTTAATTTATGATAGTCGGGATAAGAATGAAGAAGACAAAATTATGGAGAATCGTCATGCAGTGTTTCTGAAGGTTGCCGATTGATAAGAAAAACCGCATGCTTGAGTGCAAACGACCAAAATTGAAGAGGTACACACGAATGGGTGAGTAAGGACAGCCCGGTTTCAACAATATGCTTGAGTTTACATTCGGAAATACCATTGTGCTCGGGAGTATGAGGCGGAGAGGTAAAGTGAGAAATACCATTGTTGTTTAAAAACGTTTTGAGCCCAATAAATTCGCCACTATTATCTGAACACAAGACTTTGATATTGTGCTTGAAATAGTTTTCAACTAGGGCAAGAAATTGGGGAAAGATTTTAGCAACTTCATATTTACGTTTGAGCAAAAACAACCATGAATATCTTCTAAAATGATCAACACATACAACATAATAACGATAACCATCAATAGAGACCACTGGAGATGACCAAACATCGGAGAATATTATTTCCAAAGGTGCAGTTGAAACAAGAGAAGAACAAGCAAACGGAAGCTTATGACTTTTGTTTGTTTGACAAGACTTACATTCAGTCTTTTTAAATAAAATTCTAGTCCTAAATAATGGAAATTTAGACAAAAGCAAATTGAACATCTCTGAAGATGGATGGCCGAGTTGGTGATGCAAAAGGATGGAAAGTTGAAGACGAGTTGAAAAGGCCGACGGTGACACTTTAGGCCAAAAGTAGACACCATCGACGCATGGCCCCTCAAGCACGGTTTCCCATGTTTTTAGGTCCTTAACAAGAAAACACGTAGGCAAAAACAGTATACCCAAGTTAGTTTGTTTTATAAACTAAGAACCCGAAAAAATGTTTTGAGAAATTGATGGAACGTGTAAGACATTAGAAAGAGAGAACGAGTTGTTGTTATGAGAAAGAGAGAGCAAACCTTGATTTTCAATGTTTAAACTTGATCCATTAGCAACAACAATTTCACCAGGACCCGAATAAGGATAGTGGGTGGCTAGGGCATTAAGGTCATTAGTAACATGGTGTGAGGCACCACTGTCCATAAGCCATTGGTTTGAGGTAGGATGGGCATAAGCATAGTTGACTTGAGGAGGATTATTGTTTGCAGGAAAACGGCTAGAGTCAGGCAGGACTAAGGTAGGGTGTTGACGTTTAAGGTCGTGACATTGGGACATAACATGACCTACAGTTTTGCACCATTGGCAGTGCCCCTTGAAGGGACGGGGTTGGTTGGTATTCATGGTCGGATGTTGTGGGCGGAGATTAGGGTTCCAATTTTGGTTCTTTTGCATGGAAAGGGGGAAGAGGAAGCAGAGAGCCGGATTGTTGCCAGTTCGACTGAGAAGAAGGAGACTTACCTTTTTCCTTCACAAGCTTAGATTGTGCCGTGAGAGCAGTGATAGCACCATCAGTTTTGGCCGACTTCTGCAGACGGAGTTCATGCACAATCAGCTTCTAGTGGAATTCCTCAAAGGATATGGCGGTATCCCTCATATTGACTCCATCAATGATCGATTGGTACGTATCATCCAAGCCTTTGAGAATATATTCGGTGAAGTCCTCGGTAGAGAGAGGCGCACCGAGAGAAGCCAAAAGATCCGCGGACTCGCGGATCGAGTTCATGTACTCATGTATGGTGCGAGTACCCTTAGTGGCATGGTTGATCTTGTACTTAACTTGTTGGATGTGGTCCCGAGACGTGCTTGCAAATGTCGTCTTGAGAATGTTCCTCACATCCATTGTCGTCTTGGCCCTGGACACCAGGGCGTGGACCACCGGAGAGAGGGTGCCGAGCACAGCACCAAGGAGAAGTTTGTCTTGACGGCGCCACGAGATGTAGGCAGGATTAGGGCCGGAGACGTTGTTGGTGACCACCGTTTCCGGAGGACAGACGTGCGACCCGTCCATGTACTTGAAGAGGTCGAGCCCTTCCAGCGTTACCTCAAGTTTACTCTTCCAACCAATGTATTTGGTATCCGTGAGTTTGATGACGCTTGGGAGATTGACAAAGATGAAGGGCTCATTCGGATTGAGGGGATTTCGAAGAGTTAGGGTAGCGTCGGTAGCCATGAGGGCAGACGGGTGGGATTAACGAGAGAGGGGGGGATCGTATTTAGGCTGATACCATATAAGGAAAGGAATTGTAGAATAATTGTGTAATATTTATTATGAGAGAGTGATTGTATTTATAGTAACATACAACACCTCCATTGGAAACCCTAGTACAATCTTTCTCGATATATGTAACTAAATACAAGCTATATTAGCTCAACAACCTAAACAAGAAGATATGCTAATATATCAGGTTAACAGGAAGAGCAGCGTAACAAGCATTTTTACAAGATCGAGTGGTACAATATATATAGAAAGTTGAAACGTCACTAATTTTTTTTGGTTGAGTGAAACATCACTAATTTTTAATCAATTGAATGTAGTTCTAGGAAGTTGATTAAATAATGGAGCAAATTACATCCTTGGTTCCTAAATTTTGATAACTTTTTCTTATAGATCCTTAACTTTACATTATTTTAAATAAGTCTTTACAGTTTGTAGCATTTTTCTTATTAGTCCCTAAACTTTATATCGTTCTAAATGAGTCTCTAAGGTATGGATTTTTTTACATCTTTGGTCCTTTCATCATATGCACGATAAACAATCATCAATGTAATCGTGCGATCGACAAGATGCTTATGGGAGGGTCGTTCAAAAAAGAAACTCTCAAAAGTGAGTTATATATTAATGAAATCAACTAGAACAAGTGTGTTTCGGGAGGAAGTACAAATAAGACATGGTAACAATCGGTTTATTAAGACGATTCCACTCACAAGAATAGCGTAGAATGATGAATGGTTAGAATTCGGGTTCGCCGAATGGTGGTTCCTCGAGCCAAAATCAATTAAGTGGGAACGAGATTAGAAAGGAGAGAGAGCGAATATGGTGGAAGTGAAAATAGGGTTGAGTTGTAGATGAAACGTGGATGTCGGGAGAAGATGTTGTATAATAATAGGCCAACATTTGCTCGCTTTTTTTTTAGTTTTCACACACCAACTTGTGCGGATCCGACATCCGCACAAACGTTTCTCAAAAAACTGTGTTTTTTCCTACGGATTAAGGACCCGCACACATGGAATGGATCAACCCGATTTTTTTGTGGATATGGAATCTGCAAAGCTTAGACCGGTGTAATCTTGTGCGGATACGAGACCCGCACAAGATCTTCGCACACAAGCCCGGCCCAGAGAGTGTGGAGCAGAGTGGGCGCAATCCTAGGACCTATAATTTCTAGGGGCCCAAAATGTTAAAAATACAATACATATAAAAGAGTGTATAAAATATCATAAATTACAAGTTGTTCTTGTGGAATAGTGTTCTTACCTCTTTTAAAGAGGTTTGTATTCAAATCCCACTACTTCAACCATATTGATTATTAAATGTGGGCCTTATTTTATATCTTTTATTTACTTTATCTTTCTTTATTATTAATCAATTAGTGTATTCATGTATTACTATAGTTATTGTAAATGAGGGAAAGACTCATGTAAGAATGAGTCTTACGGTAGGAATGGTAGGAATGGATCTCAACCCTTGGATTATACCCGCATTTCTTCCAAAAAGAAAATAGCCACGTGTTACTAAATAGCCTAGCGTGCATTCAACCCAGTGGGACTACTTTCTCTGCAACCTCTCCGCCTCTGGTAAGATTTCCTCGACTCTGTCAACTACCTCTACCGCCTCCGCCGCTGAGATCTTGCCTCCCCCCACGCTCTCTCGTTCGGCTTCCTCTAGCAAGCCCCGCCATTTCTCCGCCTCTACCTCCGAAGACGACGACGGCGTCTTCCTCCGCCGTCCTCCCCACCAGCCTCCACCCTAGAATCCGATCGCCACTTCGTCGTCGAAGATGAACTTGCAATCGCGACAGACGACGTCCGAGCGATCGGCTAGGGTTTCGGATGACTGTTAACGGCGGAGATGGCGGCGACACAGGTGTCCTTCTCCGCGAAATCTTCACTGTCGACCTCGCCTCCGTCGCCGCTGCTCCCGTGGATCGGCTAAAGTCGTCGTGCCAAGATCAAAGATAAATAACCCAAACTACAAACTAGTATAGCATGCAAGTAAGGGTCGAACCCAAGAGAACTATGGCTTCTAGTATTAATATAGTTATCAACCAAAGAAAGGGGGAAAATCAAAGAGATATATAAACTAAACTAACCTAGGAAACAAATAACAAACAAATAAACAAGTAGATAAGGGAAACAGGTTCATTCAAAAGATCCACTCTTGAAATAATCACTCGATAATAGATTCATCCATTGAATTCATTCACACCTATGGTTAATTCCTATCCTGATCATTAACAATCGCAAGTCCACGGTCCAAGCAATTCTATAACCCTAGGCAAGGACGCTTAACCTAGAATTAGCATAGAGAACAAGGATATGCAAGATATAATATCAAACAATCAAGCTACGAGTCAATTGTAAGATAAAACAATCAATTCTCTTCTTAATCCTAGTTATATAAACAACAAGTCTAGGTTAAGTTGTTTTCACAGATTAGTTTTGTCCATGGTCCAAACCTAATCCAACAGTAAAACATCAATCAATTCAATAGGGTCATGACTCCTAAAGAAACAATAAACATTCATAAGATGAAGCACAAGAGAATCAATATTAACCAAAGGATAGAAATCAATTACCAAAACCTCACGAGTTCATACATCAAAGCTTCTCCCTTGAACAAACCCAAGGAGACTAGCTCTCCATAACTAAGCTAAGCTAAAGAATTAATTGAATGAATAAGAGGTAGAAGATACTAAAAACCTAAGGCTGGCTCCTCTTTATATAGCCCAAGGAACAAGCTCCACGAGATAGATAAGGAAAGAGGCAAAAGATAGAAAAGGAAACAAGATAGAAAGATTTCGGCCCGCTTCGGATTCAGCATCACCGCGGTCGCGTCGTCTTCACCGCGCCCGCGCTTTCACGATAGAAAAGAATGTCGTCTCAGCAGCCACCGCGGTCACGGATCCTCCGCCACGGTCGCGGTATCGGGACAAAACCACTAGCGTCACTTCGGAGGCTGTTTTGATCATCTTCGGCTTGGAGTCTGACTTTGGTGTAAAAAGATGAATTGTAGCCTTTCGAGTTAGCTTTCTAATGGCACCAGAATCAGCTCAATCCGACCTCTGTAGCTCAAGATACAGCCTTTGCAAGAAAGTGGTATCGCGCAGACAACTCAAAACGCCTTAAAACTCTTGATTCTTGAATTCTTGTGTCTTCGGCCTAGATATTAGAATTACGCACAAACTCTAACCTAAACTCACTCAATAAAGCCCTAAAATACACGAGCTAAACCATACAAAATAGGGCAAATCATCCCGCAGAACGACTCTGTGTCCTCCGCCACTCCGTCGTCGTCGGATTTGTTCGCCGCAGCCTCGTTCCTCTGCGCCAGGTCTCGTCAGGTCGATCTTGCCGCCTCGTACCCTTTCCTTGTGCTAAAATTTGAGAAATCAAAGAAGAGATCAACAAATCGAGACTCTTAATGAGACTTTTCCTGGTGAATTTCATGTGTTTGACTCTTTACTCCTATCAATTTCTACACGAATCAGTGCTTGTGTTTAGTGGAAGTGAATGGAGCTCTTAATTGTTTGTATGTTTGCAGAAGAGAATTTCATTTTCAGTCTCCAACTGAAAATGGCTTCTTCTAGCTATGGTTGTTGCGAGTGTTGCGGGCTCAACTCTTGTCTACTCCCATCTAGATTCCGATTACAGTAAGTTTAAGCTTTTGTAGGTTTTACAATATCAGTGTTATGGAAACAAAAGAATTGAATGCGGAAATTATCTATTGAGGTTTGTTTGTGTATGTGAGGTGAGTGGTGAAATGTTTCCTTAAAAGTGACAATGTAATTAGGAGGTTTGGAATGATAATTAGGTCCCTCATGTAATTAGGAGGTTCTTGCGGTTTTCATGATTCTTGGTTGAGTATCTTTGCTATTCTTTGTTTCTTGATTTTTGAAATTGGCCTTCAATACCTGTATATGGATTAAAATGCAGTCATGGCATGGTTCTGATTTGGATTTTTTTTTGTTGGTCAAATCTGATTTGGATTTTTTGATGAACAGGCTCCTGGAGATGTTCATTTACCTTGTTTGGTTGCAAACTTGGTAGAATGTTCCGTTTGGTTTTGGAATTTGTTACGGATACACTTTGTATTTTTATACTCTACTTTGGTCAATAACTTTCATATCATGATTACACTTGCCCAAACTCGGAGAATTGAAAACTGAATCTTAAAACCATAGAGATGCACAAATTGGGAATAGAGTTGAACAATATGGATGAATAAGTTGACCATAGAGGTGAACAAATTGCCAATAGAGTGGAACAAATTGACCATAGATTTGAACAAATAGGCAATAGAGTTGAACAAATTGACCATAGAGTTGAGCAAATTGACCGTAGAGTTGAACAAATATGGATGAACAAATTGACCATAGAGTTCAACAATATTGGCAATAGAGTTGTACAAATATTGATGAACAAATTGAACATAGAGTTGAACAAATTGGTCATAGAGTTGAACAAATTGGCAATAGAGTTGAACACATATTGATGAACAAATTGACCATAGAGTTGAATAAATTGGCAATAGAGTTGAACAAATTGACTATAGAGTTGAACAAATTGATTATAGAGTTAAACAAATTGGCAATAGAGTTGAACAAATTGACCATAAAGTTGAACAAATTGGCAATAGAGTTGAACAAATAGACAATAGAGTTGAACAAATTGACCATAGAGTTGCACAAATTGGTAATATAGTTGAAAAAATACGGATGAACAAATTGATCATAGAGTTGAACAAATATTGATGAACACATTGACCATAAAGTTGAACAAATTGACCATAGAGTTGAACAAATGGGCAATAGAGTTGAACAAATATGGATGAACAAATTGACCATAGAGTTGAACAAATCGGCTATAGAGTTGAACAAATTTTCGACGCGTGTTAGTTTTCCGAAAAATATGCAAAAAAAAACGCTAAAAAAAATGAAAAAAAAAGTGAAAAAAAAAATAAAAATAAAAAAAATAAAAAAAGGAAAAAAACGGGAAAAGAGAAAAAAAGGGAATAATACGCGCGCTAGTTTTTTGGGCTGTTTTTTCGCGCATGATCAACGGCTGAGATTTATTCCTATTTCCTACCCTAAAACACATTCCTACCGGATTCGGACCCACAATGAATCTTATTTATAAAATCGTTTGTATTGGTTACTTTTTTTTAGATTTAAAATTAACGACATATGCATTTAACATTATACGGAGTATTATTTATTTTATTCATAAATTGATATATGTAATATGATGATAGCACTCAATTTTATGTATGTAATTAAGTTAAATTCAGGTAAATTATTTTATAAGTTTTCGTATCTTAATTTTATAACAAGAAAATTTTATACGAAAATATTATAAAATTATACGAAAAATGTCTAAAGATTAGATAAAAATGGTCCTTTTATTGTAGTTCGCCCGGGGCATCTAAGATGTGTGGAACGGCCTTGGGTTCCGCTCAAGAAGCAAACGTCTCATTGATGTTGCCCGAGAAGTTAACAGGCATGACAACGCCTGCAGAGCACTCAACAGACACGACATCGGCGGTCGGGCACGACGGGAAGGAAGCGTCGGTGGCCCGTGAGGAAGAAGCGACGGGGGAGGTTGGGGATGCATCGAGCAGGTCGGGCCAAGGAGTCGAGGAGGCAGCGAGCAACCGGAAACGGTGTCGGTGGCAGTAGTAGCGGTTGGTCGGGCGGAGGAACAAGACCCGACAGTAGTGGCGGCGGTTACTCGTGCGGATCTGGCGGCGGTAGCAGTAGCAGGTTCGAGGAGACCGACCGAGGAGGTATTTCTTAAAATATTTTTTAATGTAATTTACAGTTTTTAATATATTTTATGCTAATTGAGCGTGTTATTTAAATAATGTATCATTTTTAATAGTTCGTATGTTAATTTAGCATTTTATTAAGTTAATTTAGCATTTTTAATATTTCGTATGTTAATTGAGCGTGTTATTTAAATAATGTATCGTTTTTAATAGATCATATGATTAGGGCTGAGCACGGTCACGACCGAACCAAACGAACCGAACCGACCCAAACCGAAACCGATGATTTTTGGTTCGGTTTAGGAAATTTCACATATTCGGTTTCGGTTCGGTTCGGTTAAACCGAATCATTAAAAAAAAACTATCTATACTTATTATTAAAAGATTGATACTTACCCTCTGTTTGGAAGGAGGGAATGAGAAGGATAATGGGGGATGGGAAGGGAAGGGAAAATTAATTAGGTGTTTGGGTGAATTAATAAAAAGGATTTGAGAGGAAGTGCCATGAAAGGGAAGGAAAATTATACGGGAATGGAGAGAAAAGTGGATTTCCCCAAAATTGAGGGGATTTGGTTGGATTGTGAAACATGATTTAATTTAAAAGAAAAAGATCAAAATGTTTTAATTTTTTTTGACCTGATTTCCTTTCCTTCCCTCTCCTACACAAACAACATAAGTAAAATCAATTCCTTTACTTTCCCTTCCTTCCAAACAATATTTTTTAAAATTCCTGTACTTTCCTTTACTTTTTCTTCTCTTCCCCTATCATCCTTTCTCTTACTCTCCCTTTGTAAACCCCCATCCAAACAGGGGGTTAGACTCGGATATGTCCCCTTCTGGGCCCAATAGCCCAATAGCCCACTACACTACTACTCTAATTCTCCATGTTATCCCACCCCAACACCATCATGTTGCTCTGTATGCCTCTCATTCTCTCAACTCCCAAACATTGATCACTGTCAAACACTCAAACCTTAGCCGCTCTCAGTAAAACTCCACTCCCCAACCTCCTAGTCCAGTAGTCTGCTCGTCGGCCACAAATATTGCCTCGCTTCCATCGGATCTCCATGGCTCCTTAGTCGTTAGTCTCCAAACTCGTTGTCTTCCCGGCCTTCTCGATCGACCATTGTGTGTCGATGTTCATCTTCATCGATTCCTCTTCAATCGCCGGTCTCCAAACAGATCTCACTGTCTTTATCGATCTCTATGGCTCCTTAGACACCGCTCTCCAAACTCGTCGTCATCCCGACCTCCTTGAATCCTATTTGTCGATTTTCATCAATTCTCATCGGCAATCTCTATTGCTTTTGGATACAGTAATTAGTAAATTTGGAATACAAACTCGGTTCATTCGGTTTGATTATGGACCGAACCGACCTAAGCCGAAACCGAACCGAACCGAACCGAAAAAGTTCGGTTTGGTTTTCGGTTCACACATTTCCAAAATATCGGTTTCGGTTCGGGTCGGTTATTGTCGGTTCGGGTCGGTTATTGTCGATTCGGTTTGGTTTCGAACCGATGCTCACCCCTACATATGATAATTTAGCATTTTATTTAGTTGATTTAGAGTCTTCAATTTTGGTATGATAATTTTGCATTTTAGTTAGTAAATTTATCATTGTTGTTGTTGTTGTTGTTGTTGTTATTGTATTTAGTAAATTTATCGATTTTAATATTTCGCATGTTAATTTAGCATTTTAAATAATTAATTAATTAGGCATAACATTCGTATATTAATTTAGCATTTTATTTAGTTAATTTAGCGTTTTTAATATTTTGTATATGAATTTAACATTTTATTTAGTTTAGACAAACACTTGATTAGGAAAATGGCTTTGAATAGGCAAACAAACATATAAATTTATCAATATTGAATCTTAAGTTATTGAAATTAGAAATATCTATAGTTCATAAATATAATTTATCAATGAAAAAACACAAATACGTTATAATTTCTATATGAAAATGGCTTTTAATAGGCAAACACACATAACACATAATTTATCAATATAATTTATCATTTAACTAGTATTAGTAAGTTGTAGAACTATAAAAATATAAATTAAAAAATATTATAATTAGAAATTAGGAATCAGGTATTGAACTTTTATTTATTTAAGATAATATTCTAAACAATAGGTATTAAGATTTGATAAAAATTTGGACAAGAAATAACAAAAAAAAAGGGATAAATTACATTAAATTATTGTTTTTAAATAATTTAAATATCAAGTGATAGTTGCACAGATTCGACAGTCTACACGCAATGGTAGACATGTCGATCATCAACCAGTTACGGCTTCTGGTTGAAAGAAGCGACATGAGGTGTCGTCAGTAGAGAATATAGATAGTGTATTATTGAAAGATGATCCCTCGCTCGCTCATCCGTCGCCTTCCCAGCCTGTACACACCGACTCTATCCACGATCTGACACATACTCATTTGGACGAGTTGCACACAATGTCTGACGATACTTCTCCTCCAACTGCTGCTCAGTTATCCAATATTGCTCCTAATGAGACCGCTGCACCTGACCCGACAGATATTGATCCTGTTTAGGAGGTTGAGGATGAGCTATATGGTTGAGTGATTGGTCTGTTTTAATCGATTTTGCTGGACACATCATGGATGCTATTTGGAAGGCACCAGGTCCGTGGGATAGGGGTCTTATTACACGATTAAGGTATCAGACCCGACCGACTGAGTTTGCAAGATGGAGGAGACACATACCTTTGTCAGACGTTGATGTTGTAGAGGGTTCATGGTTGTGGATCATTCGCCAGACTGGTCCAACTAGACTACTAGACTTTGATTTTGGCATGGTCGACCATTCGCCTCTATCTACCTTCGTTGAGCATTGGTAGGAATGGCAGTCGGAGCTAGACGAACAGTTTTCATTTCCACTAAGGCGAAATCACCATCACACTGCACGACGTCGCCATTTTGATGGGTCTGCCGATCGAGGGACACGAGTTTGTGCATTCTCTCTCAGTAAATGAGTGTTTGGAGCAATTTGTCTACTTCTTTGGATGTGAATCGGACGTACAGTTATCGGTTTGCGCTATTGACATGCACTAGTATCTTCGTAAGGGTCGGGACCACAGTTTATAGTTCTTTCATCATGTGTTGAGCATGATTGTTGATCGCGATGCTCCAGAGATCATAGCTGCCGGCTTTTTGTGACATACTATGTCCACGAGCTTGTTCGTGGATAACCCACGAAGCACTTACGCACTCGGATGTTGCCTCTTTTCGACGACTATGGACGGGTTGTTGAGACTGATTGGGGAACTGGGATGTTGGCATTCCTGTACCTTAACCTCGGAGAGCTTCACGTTTCGGGGTCATGCTGATGGCGGGTTGCACTTATCTGCTCCAGTTATTGGCTTTTTTATTTGATTTTCAATTCATAGAACACCACATCAAGTGAATTAATATCATTTTTTCCCGGGTTGTCGTAGATGTGGATATGGATGTATATTGTCTATTTCCCCGGCAACCCGAACACTAGGCTAGGCGCAGAGGATGATAGAAGAGAGCATCTCGATATCGTATTGACGCACGTACTTGTAGAGGGACGAGAGCTTCCAAACGTAACACAAAACTAACAAAAATGACTCATCTATCCTATTAAAACCCAACAAAATCTAACTAAAAAGTCGACATTGTTTATGATCTTGGACTTTTATTAATTTCGGTTTTTATATTTTTTGACTTATTTCTTTTTTTTCTATTTAAGGATGGTTAGACCCTTGTTTTTAGACCTAGTTTTGAGGTTTGAGTTTGAGTTTTGGATAATTTTGTTTCTATATGAAGATTTGTATGGACAACTAAGCCCTTTTTCTTAGACAGACTATTGAAGCAATCATTTTAATTCAATTGTGAGATTTCTAATTCCTTATCTATTTCGTGGATTTAATTATGTATTCTTTTGATTTAATTGTTATTAATTTGTTTCAATAATTTCTTGCTAAATCATCTAGGTTTTGTTGTTATTAGGTTATTTAGATTGTTTCTGGTTGAGAATCTAGATCTCTATTTCATAAGTAGCAACTGCATCGTATTAATATCTGGTTGTGGTAGTTTTACGTAGAATAGAATTGATTTGAAATCTAGGGTAAATGTTGGTTGTGTTATCTTAGATTTGTATACAATTATATTCTTGTTCTTGAATGTTGTTATTAAGCTGAATCATGATAGTTTTATGATTGTTTAACTAGTTAGGGTAAATAGTATTTGGTTGTACTATTAATTATAAGAGGGAATTGGGTGGAGGGGGCTATTTGTGGGTAATAATGTAGTAAGTGGTCTCTCTTCAAAAATTGTGAACAAACTAGGCCATTTAATTTGTATAAAACCCCCTAACCACACATTTTCTCTCTCCTCCCACATTCTCTCTCTCTCTCTCTCTCTCTCTCTCTCTCTCTCTCTCTCTCTCTCTCTCTCTCTCTCTCTCTTCTCTTTGCATTTTCCTCTCCCCCTCCCACTCCTCATCTCTCCCGGCCCTCTCCATCTTTCCTATTCCTCCATGGATAATGGCGACCGGCGACCGGATTTTCGAGGGCACCGCCGTTGACGAAGTTGAAGAAGACGAAGGGATACCCGAGCTTGGCGGCCGACAAGGCGACAAGGTGGCCGACAAGGTGGGCAACGAGGTGGCAGCGAGGTAAGCGACGAGGTGGCCGACGAGGCATTTAAAGGTATGTATACCTTTGAAAGTTCTAGATCTAGAATTCTAAATCTATATCTCGTTTTTTTTAGGTTTTTTATATATAGTTTTTTTTAAAGTTCTAATTCTAGATCTATGGGATTGTCATCGTTGTTTTTGGATCTAGATATAGATCTAGAGTTTTTTTTAGGTCTAGATCTCAATAAAAAACTGAGACAAAAATCCAAAAAAAACCCTAGATCTAGATCTAGATCTAGGTCTAGAAAATTCATAGATCTAGATCCCAATCTATGCATGGTGATAAAATATGTACGTGGTGACAATCTTAGATTTAGAAACTCTAGATCTATGATTTTTTTTAGATCTAATGTCAAAATCTGTACGTGGTGACAAGTTTTTAGGTTGGTAACAAAACTGTAGCAATGGCATGTTGAATCTAACCAAGTTTTCTTTGTGGTGACAAAAACTGTACGTGTTTTAGAGTTTTTTGTGTTTGTCACCAAGTTTTGTGCGCAATCTAGGGTTTTCTGTTTTTCAGTTTGGTGACAAAATCTGTACGCGGTGACATGTTGAATGTAAGCAATTTTTCTTTGCGGTGACAAGATCTGTACGTGATCTAGGTTTTTCTGTTTTGTCACCAAGTTTTGTGTGTGATCTAGGGTTTTCTGTTTTCTAGTTTGGTGACAAAATCTGTACGTGGTGACATGTTGAATGTAATTCAGTTTTTTATGCGGTGACAAAATCTGTATGCGATATAGGTTCTTTGTTTGGTTTAACATGTCACCACATTTTGTGCTTGGTGACAGCTTTGATTGCTAGGTGATGATAAGATTTTATATATTACTTTTAATCATATTCTATTAGCTCCAATGGTAGAGCAACGTGCCTAGCGTACGATAATGTGGGTTCGAATCCCACATAGGCTTACTAATAAATTTTGATGACAAGTTTGAGTGCAATTTGGGGGTGGTTCTAGGTAAGGTGACAAGTTTTTGTACATGATGAACAAATTAGAGTGCAATTTTGGTGATACTAGTTTGGGAGGTGACAAGTTGTAAAAGCGATGACAAGGTTTTGTATGGGAGGGAGGTTTGTACGCGATGACAAAGTTTTGTATGGGGGAGGGGAATTTTCGGTACGCGGTGACAAGTTTATATACGTTAACATGTTTGGTGGTGATAGGTTTGGGTGTGATGACGTCATGTTCTGGCATGTTTTTGTAGTTATCACCAAAAAAGCCTATTTACCTCATTATTTCACCGCATGGTCCATTTGCCTCATTATTGTCACCATTTACGTCCAGTTACCCAAAACCCTCTTAATTATAATTGAAAAGGAATTTGAAATTTCCATTTCATGAGATATTGAATGAAACCAATTAATGATCAACTTGTCAAGCAATTATATATGAATATTTATTTGACTACTATTTCCCAAATATATATTATTACTCAAAACCTTGAATTGTTAGTTTTGCATATTTACAAAGTTAATTCAATCCAAAACCACCTATGTTACTTGAGTTTGACACAACTTTCACCCAAAAAATAATCTGTCTTCATGTGAAATCGACACTTACTTTCTTTATACTACAATTTTCAGTTAGTTTGGATTCCTTGCTTAATAGTGATTTAAAATGACTAAATCATCGTTATCAGTAGTACATTTTGTTTTTTATTTAACATTTACTTATATTTATATAGATAGTTAAATTTAGGTTATTATATTAGTCAATAAAAAATGAGTAAAACTGTTTTAACTGTTACATAAATGATTTATTGGAATTAATATTTATAAATATCAAAATGAGATAAAATGCCAACTTTAATGATATGAGACTTAAACCTTGGATGTCCTACTATCTACCAAACATTATATTCATTATGCCAAGAGAACAATTTTGATTTCTAATGAAAAACAAGCAAAAAAATATAAAATTATACATGAACTCTCAACTTTGTATGTGTAATAAATGTACCTTATACACAACTTTTTTAATGCTAATATGGATAGGTACTGGTTAAATTCATGAACTCTCAACTTTGTATGGTGTGTACTATTCGATCATGTACAAAATTTTCTATATAAAATATTATCTACAAAATGGTTGTCATTTTCTCACAAAAGGACAGACCTACAAATGTTAGTATTGGATGGCCGGAAAATTAGATGAAGTGGATTACCAAATTAAAACAGAAACTACTTAACATATACAACAACACCTAATAACTCTTCTCGCCTTTTTGATCTCACGAAGTGTAAGTTGATCGAACAACCAGAAGAAAGCTCAATCGAAATGCAAGAGCTTTTCCCAACTAATATGTAATGCCATGAACGTACGTAAAACTAAGACCATCCTATTTAAACCGCATCAAATAATACAATGTACCTCATTCCAACCCACATCAAGAGATCAAACTTCCAACGTACTTGAGAACAAAAAAACTTGATGGCTTCTCAAGGTAGGTCGTGTATGGTTCTCCTCTTCCTCCTAGCGGTGTCGCTCTCGACCTTCCAAGTCAGCTTGTCGGCCCGCAACCTACTCCAGGCGACAACCGCCCCAACCATCCCGTCGGCTGGGAACCTACCTCCGTTTTCGTTTCCGTTTCCGGGAATGGGTGCAGGCACGGGCGCAGGTTCGGGTTTGGGTGGTTCGTTCCCGAACCTACCGATTCCAAGCAACATTCCCACCATCCCGAACCTGCCCACGACCATGCCCACCATGCCCAGCATTCCTAATCTACCCTCCACTTTCCCATCAATTCCCTTTCTGGCTCCGCCTCCATCCAAATGAACCAGACATGCATCCATCATGGGGTACTTGACCGTCTGATTGAAACGCTTTCGATTTCGGGCTTTCTGTGGTTTGGTTGTGTGTATGGGTGTTTGTGATTTGACAGTACTTTACTTACTAGTTCCATTGTTAAGTATGTATACCGTGCTATGTTTTCTTTTGGTTGAAGTATACCATATATGCTATGTACTCACAGCTAGTATTATATGTACGTATTGAATATGGTTTCATTTTCATGTGTGGTTTCTAAATTTTTGTAAGAGACATATCTCTTTTGTACGTGGTCATTTTTACCCTTATATATACTTGTGGTATCTTATGCTCGATCAATTTGATTATTTCAGATCATGTAGAGCAAGATGCATTCAATTCGTTTATGATTTTCGTTGAACCTGTCCACACAGCCTATACGTAGTTTAAATTTAATTTGTACGCATATATAGCTAAATCTAGGGCCGGCCCTCCGAGACCCTTGGCAAAATATAATCGAAGACCCTATATAACAAAAAATGTTAACTTTAAATATTCAAACATAGTTATTTTGAACTTAAATTTACTTCGTTTTAACTATTAAATGCACTAATAAAAACAACATAGTATATGAACATGAAAAATTTATGCCAATAGTCTTGACTTTTGAACACACTTGAAAAACGCCCCGGCCTTTTGCACACTGTTTTTCGATTTTTTGCATCACGTCATTCAAAGGCGCCGCCATTTAAAGGCGTCCGATTATTATATTAACTAAATTATATGTGTGAAAACAAAAGTGCGAAAAAATACTTCGTGTCACCGGATGCCTTTAAAAGGCGTCACCAGGCGCCAGTGGAAGGCATCGTCGGGTCGCCGTTCAAAGGCATCCCCACACGCCGTTCAACGGTGTCCCAAAAACATTCAAAGGCGTCACACATACTATTATTTTTAAAATAATCTACTTCAATAAGTTTAATTAGCCTAGTTGACAATTATATTACTCACTTTGGCTTTTAGATGTGTACTAAGTTCAAATCCTGTCAACCGTATTATCAAGATTTGATCTTTGAATCTCAAGTATGTACAAGGAAAATTACTTACCAATTGTGCTAATAGGGTTTTATGATATTTAATATAAAGAAAGACTAGGACGTCGTTTGAAGGCGTCGACACCGTTGAGAGGCGTCGGTGCACACCATTCGAAGTCGATGTGAAGACCCTCCTAGAATTGAAGACATCTACATGGATTGAGGGTCATAATCAAGACAGAACATATCACTCCACAATCCATCATTTGTCCTCACCCAAACACCACAACGCTTGGCGTACGACCACAGTACTTGCCACGTAAATGTACAACCGTGAGAGAGTCTTGCCACTTGAAAACGTGCACATGTTGTACCATGGCTTTCGCGGTAGCTGATTTGGCAGCTCAAACAAGGCCCAACTTGTCCAGCCTAGATTCAAAGAAGAGCACTAGTACAAGGTTGTTAGTACGGCAATGAGAATCACTAGACGGCTTCTAGTATTGAGCCACTCATCCTATCAGGAACAGTGTGTGTACGTTGTTGTCCGCTATCGAGATGTGATCGTTGTTAGCCCTGCGTCAGCGAGAGTAACTTCCTTCTATGACTTGTCTTTGAGATGAGAAAACTAGGGTTTTTAACGGCACATAGATATAATTGTTGAGTATGGAGCCTGAGACGGAATGAGCGAAGACCCGGGCGGAAAAGATGAAGACGGGGGTCGCGTAGGAACACTGAAGCGGAAATGAAAGGGCGGGTTGGTAGCTCAAGGCGCGGGGTGTATTGAGCTGCATGACCTCGTAATGAGTCCTAATAACGCATTTTGGGATTCGTCTACGGATTAGTCCGAGAAGATAAATCCGAAGATTCTATCCTTTGTTAGGATATATTGTTTCTTAGAAAAAATCTATCATTTAGCTCTAGTTTTCGATTTATACTCAATTTGATTATTGTAATTGATGTGCTAGTTAGTATTACACAAAACATTGAGGGAAAATCCTAAAAGAGAGATTAAGGGCTTAACTTAGGAAGAACTTGATCAGGATAGATCTAAAGATCAGTATCCTTGTAGTCTTTGAGTCCTCTAATCTAGTGATGAATCCCTAGCTTGGTAGTTTCCTAATACATAGTCCTTGGGACGAACTAGGTGAAAAAATTCTCGTTATTTTTGTATTTCGTACTTTCTTTCGATCTACTTCTCAAACGATCCTTCGAATTTCCCCAACAATAACTATCACCTTGAAACGATGGGACAAGGATCAATCTAAAATCCCTAACCATGCTTTAGTACCATTGCTATGATACGGAGAATACCAACGACTTTAGGCGAGAGGATCTCGAGGAAGCGATAGATTAAAGGGTTCCAAAGGAAGATTCCAGTATCATTGCGGGTGCACAAGCAAACATATTAGACTAGTGTTATATTAAGATAGAATATCTTGTATATCTTGGAGAGTAAGTCAAGTTTTGTATCTATGTAAACATTCGTATATGCTCAATACTAGTCAAATCATTCTTTCACAAACTTGTCCCTAAATTCTCAAAACAACGCCATGACAGGTGTTAAGTCCAATATATATAATGAAGAGGCTTCTTGAAATCATATGGAAGAGTAGAAGTGTTGAATAGGAAATGAAGTGTTTGTGGATCAAGCAGATTATTACTTATGGTGCAATGTCGGGTTTAGTGTGATGAGAAGAGGGTTTTGGTTGGACAGGTGGTCTAGGACAAACAAGTGGTCATCGATCATGAGTTGTTTCCACTATTAGCACACGCATTCACATCGTGAAAGGGGCTTCACAAGAAGCCTCCTTAGTGTTAGGATAATTCCATGCCTATGCTGATTTTGTAGAGGTTTTGTATTAGTGTGTTGTTTGGTGTAATTAAGTATAATGATAGGGTTGTTTTATAATTGTTTGTGAGAATTGTAATGTTGGTGGCCGGTTGTTTCTTCAGCAAAGGGGATTGGGCTTTCCAATAGTGAGGCCCAAGCTTGGCCCACCAGATTGCTTCTTGCAAATTATTGAGCAGAAACATCGGTCCCCTTATATACATCAGGAGAAGCACAAGTGAACGACACACACAACATTCATTCCTAGGGTTCAGCCACCGAAAAAGAAATACAAAGAGACACAAAAGAAGAGCAAGAAAATAGAGAAATCAAGAGGGAAGAGAAGTCGATTGGTGAGGACGAAAGCAAGAAGGATAGCTCGAAGCACAACCATGGCTGCGACGATGAAGAGAGCTTCACCTATGGACATCAGGGAGCTTTCGTTCTAGTCCTTAGTTTAGAGTTTTCGTTGTATATTTCGTCTTTGTACCTTTCCTTTGATATATAGATTTTTCGGCTGGCATGCCGGGTCTCTTTTGAGGCCAATCTCGTGTTCGTTCATTTTCGTTTCTTAAACCTGACATTAATCTCAACTCGACCTAAAAATCGCTAAAATTCGAATCACAAAATGGTATCAAAGCCAGGTTTCTTCGATTTTCTTTTTTGTGCGTTTTTGGTGCGTTTTTGGAGTTCTCCCTGGTCGAAGTGATTAGATCTGGCAAACGTGACTTGGATCTATTGTATTCGACAGTTCTGTTGAGTTTTTTGCTTCTGTTTGCCTTTTGTTATCATATTTTGCGTTTTCTAGCATCTTTGAATTTTACTGATTCTTTTATGACTTATATTCGTATGTTCTTCATGATATTTGGCTGAGCATCTTCTTGTTGTTATTTCTTGGCTGGATCCTGATAGCTTTCTATCTTAGGGTATTGCTTGTAATAAAAGTTCTTGTTGTGTTGGTTTTGATCTGAATGTGTTTGTACTTTGTTCTTGTTTTTCAGATCATGTGTTATTGCTAAGATGTTTGAATCTAGTTTTGGCATGTTTTCATTGTCTGTATGCTTGATTCATGCTTAAATTTGATTCGTCGTATTCCACTATTGGTGTTTTTTAGTTTCTTGTAGGATTCTTGCTTGTGTTTTTTGGGTGAAAGTTTCTCAGAAATTGCTTTCTCGTGTCTGTTCCTGTCATATCAAGTTGTGATATGACAGGAACAGACACAAGAAAGCAATTTCTTGTCTGTTCCTATTATTTCTTGGCTGGATTCTTGCTTGTGTTTTTTGGGTGAAAGTTCGTTGTGATTTCTAGAATATTTGTGTTGTGTAGCTCCTAGATTGTTTCTTTCGTGTTTGATGTGTGGTTGGTTTCTTTCTAGTGGGTACTTAGACCTTTCCTTGACTAGTGGTTTCTATTTATTGAAATTACTATTGTTAAGGATTGTCTCTTTTGTACTTGTGATGGCAGAAAATACTGTGAATATCAAGCCATTTGATGGCTCAACTGATTTTGCGATTGGCAGCTTAAGATGAAGGTTTTCCTCATCAAGGAGAAGTGCGGGAAATCAGTTGAAGGTGAATATCCAGCAGATGTAACGGCTGCCGTTAAAATTGAGAAAGATGAACAAGCTCTCTCTGAGATCATGATTCGCCTCTCGGATGAAGTGGCGAGGCAAGTGATGGATAAGAAAACGGCGAAGGAGTTATGGGATGCCCTCAAAGCACTTTATTTGGTAAAATCCCTACCTAGCAAAATTTCATTGTTGTGTCGTCTCTTTACTTTTAAGATGGATGTGAGTTTATCTTTGCAAGAAAACCTGAATAAATTCTTGAAGATGACTCAAGATCTTAAAAGATGTGAAGAAGAGATAAAAAGACTCTAATCAAGCTGTTATATTGTTGAATTCACTACTTGCTGAATTTGATATTTTTAAAGATGTTATTCAATTTGGTAGAGAGCAATTAACTAAGAGTCATATTGTGGAGTCTGTGATACAAAAGAATGAAATTCTGAAAGTCTTTAAAAGTGCTAAAACTGAGTTAAAAGTTGAAAAAACTGAATCAGCTTTGCATGTTGAGGTAAAGTCTAAAAATGAGAATAAGACTAAGTCTGACTCTAAAGATAGGAAGTGCTATTATTGTGATGAAACAGGGCATTTGGTTAAAAATTGTTGGAAAAAGAAATCTGATAATAAGGAAAAGAAAACTGATGTTACAAACTTGGTTGAAGCTCGTACTTATTCCTATGAGTTGCTCATGCTAGATTCTAAGACTGAGTCTAATTGTTGGATTTTAGATTCTGGTTGTTCCATGCATGCTACGCCTCATAAATACATGTTTGATAAATTGCATGAATTTGATGTTGGTGAAGTTATGTTGGGTGACAATACTTGCTTAGAAATTAAGGGCATTGGGAATGTTCCTTTGAAAATGCATGATGGAACTGTTAGAATGTTACAAAAGGTTAGATGGGTTCCAAATCTTAGGAGGAACCTCATTTCTGAAAGTATGTTGGATGAAATGGGTTGTACAATTAATTCACATGAAAGTATAAGGGATGTCACTAAAGGTGGCAAAACTCTTATACGAGGTGTTAAGACAGGGGACTTTAACTCGCTATAGCTTCCCCTTGCTTAAATATCAAGTGTGAAAGTAATTTGAGCTCAATTAAATCCAATTTCCCTTTATTTCTAACATGTTTCAATGAGAATACAGCCCAGGTAACATCAGAGAAAGAGCCCAAAAATGCTGAAAAAGGCATGAAAATGCAGAAAATGGAGGTTGCTGAAAGTCAACCATTTCCAGTCAAGACAGAACTGGAGGATGAGAAAAATAATTGTCCGAGTCTGCGGAAATTAGAGTCAGAAAAAGGCTCACAAAATCAGCAAGAGTATGCTGAAACGGATGTTAGGATTTCTGCAGAGCTAGAGGGACAAGGAGACACAAAATCAGATTGGGAGAAACACCAATTAGGAGCTGAGGTAATTTCTGAATATGATGGAGATTATAGCATGTGAGTTGATCATGATTTTAATAGCTTCCATGTGAGAATTATTCAGAAATATTGTGGTTTAATTGGTGTTCATGCATATCTGATATTTGGTGTGCTTATATTTGGGAGCTTTGACTATTGTATGCATTTTACTATATTAGTTTATGCTTACATGAAGTCATGTGTTGTGAGAGCTTTCATGTTTGCTCTTGTTCTTGCTGTGATGTTGAGCATGATTTCCTTTGATGATTTCTTGCATATTGCTGATTTTATGCATAACAATCTGGCTAGTATTGTTGTTAGAATCATAGGGGTTGGTATTGTGTTAACTAGTAGCAAGTTGGTTAAGGAAGTTAGACATTATAGATCTTGCAGGTTGTCAAGTGTTGATGTTTTGTCTAGATTGTTATCATTAAGAGGGTACTACTGTTCTTTGCTTAAAGTTAAGTTTGAGAATTTTTTGCCTGCTTTTTTGGTTGAAGAGACTAACCATAAGTTGTAGGAATCTTCCCCTTTGGGGGAGTCCAACTGAGATTATGAAGGGCCGATGATAAAGTGATCCGAGCATGCCATAGGGTTTTTTCTTTTATCCTGTATTTTATTTTTAGACTTGGAATTAAGAGGGCAAATTGTTAGCATAATTCCATGTCTAGGCTGATTTTTTAGAGGTTTTGTATTCGTGTGTTGTTTGGTTAATTAAGTATAATGTTAGGGCTGTTTTTGTAATTGTTTGTGAGAATTGTAATGTCGGTGGCCGGTTGTTTCTTCAGCAAAGGGGATTGGGCTTTCCAACAGTGAGGCCCAAGCTTGGCCCACCAGATTGCTTCTTGCAAATTATTGAGCAGAACCATCGGTCCCCTTATATACATCAGGAGAAGCACAAGTGAACGACACACACAACATTCATTCCTAGGGTTCAGCCACCGAAAAAGAAATACAAAGAGACACAAAAGAAGAGCAAGAAAATAGAGAAATCAAGAGGTAAGAGAAGTCGATCGGTGAGGACGAAAGCAAGAAGGATAGCTCGAAGCACAACCATGGTTGCGACGGTGAAGAGAGCTTCACCTATGGACATCACGGAGCTTTCGTTCTAGTCCTTAGTTTAGAGTTTTCGTTGTATTTTTCGTCTTTGTACCTTTCCTTTGATATATAGAACTTTCGGCTGGAATGTCGGGTCTCTTTTGAGGCCAATCTTGATCGGTCCGGGTGTGGTGGTCAAAATTTAAATTTATAAACCGAACCTCAATTGTAGTAAAGAGGTAGGGTGTCGAACACACGGGACTTCGTGCGTTGAGAGTACCCGAAAGACTAAAAAGAGATAAAAGAAAGGCAAAACGAGGAAAAACAAGAGGAATCACCTCGGACCGACACAGGTCACTTCGGTCCGAGAGTGGATCGAGGTCAGATTGGCCGGGACCGACTTACACTACGTCGGGCCCGATGTGCTGGGTACTTCGATTGGGCAAAAATAGTAGATCGGTCTTGGGTTTTTGGGTTCCTTCCCTAACTAGAGTTGGGTAATTCCACCCCAACTCAGCCAATAAGTGTTGATCCTTGTTAGATCGAGGTTGCTAGCCTTCAATCCCTCCACTCTACACTTCGACCCAAGGGAGTTTTCACTCTCCTTCGATGTTAGGTCTAGTGATGGGTTAGAGATCACTTTCGCTAACTCTTACCAATCACAAGCCCTAGGTCCCTTGTTTCCACAAGAGAATTGAAGCTCAATGTAGAGAGGATTCATAGATCAAGCACTCAAAGGCTATGGAATTGGGGGTTCTTACCCAATCCTAGCTAGGGGATTCCCCCATAGCCCAAGACTATGGAATCTACTCCATAAGATAAGAGTAAAAAGCAATCAAATGGAAAAGCAAGCAAGTCTCAATCATCAATCTCAAATCAAACTCAAATTGCATTCAAATCTCAAAGGGTTCACAAGATCCAAGTCTTAACTCTACTAACTCCAAAGCAAAACAAGTACAAACTCACTAAAACTCCCTCTAGCTCCACCGATTTCCTCCTCTTCTCCTCCTCCTTTCTTCTCCTTGCTCTCCAAGCCTTCCTTGAGCCTTTGAGAGTGATTAGGTGTGGGATTGTTGTTGGATGATCTCTAATCTCTCTCGAATTATCCTTTTCTCTTGATTGGGGACCAAGGAATTCCAAATTAGAAGAAGGGCAAAGTTGGAAGATCACAACATTTGTGCCTTGGCGCCTAATCTTCTCAATTGCCGACTTGGATCGACACGCTGGGGACCTCGGGCCCGATGTTGGGAACGTCGGTCCGAACCTCTGGTTGCTCGAACTCGGGCCCGATTTGGTGGTTCTCGGTCTTGGGCCTCGGTCCTTGTCTCTTCTTGGTTTTCCTTTGGTTCCTCTTCGATCTTTGCATGGCTCTTCCGTTCCTTGACTCCTTTGCTTAGCTCCTCCTTAGATGCTCCTCCAAAACGTCCTCAAATGCGCCATTTTACCTACAAAACATAACAAACTCGCATAGTTTCCGAATCTTAAAGAAAACCGGGAACTAAGCTAAAAAGGAATGAAACTAACAAGGAAAGGAATGAAAAACACTTATTTACAAGGGAAATTAACTACTAAAACATCACTAAAATGAGAGACGTCAAATCTCGTGTTCGTTCGTTTTCGTTTCTTAAACCTGACATTAATCTCAACTCGACCTAAAAATCGCTAAAATCCGAATCACACTTAGGATAATAAAATGCTAGTCTGGGTGTCCTGTTTCTACATTGAAGAAAAACGCATTATAGATGGAGAATTTCATGTGTGAGCGGGTAAAATTTTGTCATCTTAATTATGCTCGTTATCTTTGGCCATAGATGTAAGTTTATTTATTATGTTATTTTCGATATTGAACTATTATTTATTATTAAATAAATCTTGGTAGTTATCCATTATATGGAAGACTTTATCTTATTCAATAAGATAGAATTATCGCTTGGAGTGGGTAGCAAGATATCGCTTGCTTAGGGATATAATTTTTTGACTCCCAACCCTCTCTTTTCCATTATAAATACATGTCTTTAATTGTCATGTAGAAGGATCCATACCCTGTATAAGCTAATATTTGTTTAGCCTTCTAGCATTCTTGTTATTTCATGTTTTTTACCCTCGACGCTCAACTGACGACTGCTCTTCTGAGTTAGGCATCGTAGGTGGATTAGGAGATTCCCACCCTCTTTGTCCATTGTTTTGCAGGTTCTAGGTGAAGGAAGTAGTTGAAACAAAACGTGAAAGAAAGAGTAATCAATTAGTTCATTAAATGCAAATTTTTTTGTACTAACACCATGGATAAAGGTTTATTATACATTTCATCCGTGACACAAAGATTGCAAACCAAAAGGATATAATGTACTTGAATCCGTTTGTATTTCATTCATGATTCATGCCCATTAAATTCCCCATTGTAATTTCTTAATTTGGGTAGTAGGATGGGCCTCTTTTTTACCTTTGAACTCAAATCTCTACATAAATCCAGTCCAAAAACAAAACAGTTTTTTAAAGGCATTCATAGTTTATTTTTGATACTGTAGATTGTGTTTTCAAGTACATATTGGATAAAAAGTAGTACACTTATTATTATCACTGAATGTAGCAACATCCATAATATTAGAGTGGTAATAAATGTAGATGTCCATGCCTACACATGCAAAATGTACCATCATTTTTACTCCCCCTTTTTTCATCCGTAGTGGTATTACCGACACTACCTACAGGTTCGACCAGAACCGCAGCATATTAAATTACTCTGCCAGAAATGTTCGGTAAATATGCCATTCAATACTTATTGCACACCAAAACCCCTTAACTGTTAACATTAATTGCGCATTCGTTAACAAGTGGAGGCTATCTTTATGCTTGTTACTGCGTAGGGTATTTCAATTCGGTAGAGTTTGTTTATATAGTCGTTAATGGTGTCTGCATAGAAAAAGTTTACCATTATTCCTCATAAATAAGATATGGGTTGTCCAAATTGCCAATAAAAACTACTCTTATAAATAAGTTATGACTTTATTAGTATGAGTTACCAACTTGTATTGAAGAAAACAAAAATATATTATGGGCCATTCATGACTTATTCGTCATAAATAAAGATAAAGTGGATTTGTAATTATGATAAAACTTGAAATGAAAAATATTTTCAATTGGATAGGCATTATGATACAAAATTTTACAAGTTAGTACCCACAAATGTAAAGTGGAGTTCCTCAAAAGCCCTGCTTCCTTTATTTTGGCTCCTAATTTAAGTGAAGCTGTACTTGAGTAATTACTGCAAATGACATTCTTTAATAACACTTTGATTCAAACCTTCCTTTTCCTTACCAAGATACATAACCATAATAATTGTAAGGATTGCCCACAGCAAGGCAAACACAATCATAACAAGCTCCTCTGAGGACTTACAAATCCCACAAGAGAAATGAAACACATTCATAGTTCATCATCAACCCTAAAATTGATCTGTTCAGTTGCAATTATAAGTTTATATCTTAACAAAATGAAAAAGCAAAAACCAAACCAAAGCAAAACAAACCACAGATCAAGCAAGTTCCATTGAAACCACGGAATGACCGTCATCATGATCATTCTCAGTGCTCATACTCCGTCTGGTGGCTCCTTCCTTGCTCATACTTCTCATACTCCTCCATGGAATCGAACTCGTACCTCGGAAACTTGTTCGGCGTACTCCTGAAATCGTACCCGCTCGCCTCCCCATTCTCCTTCTCGTAGTTGCTGTCATAGCTCTCTTCTCCCTTGTAACCCGCCTTCTCGTAGTACTCGTCGCTCCTCTTCGCCTTCTCGTACGCCTCCACGACGCTGGGGTCCTCGTTCTTGATGTCGTAAAAGTACCTTCCTTTCGCCATGAATCTAGTGTCACTCATCCCCTGCCTCTCCCCTGCTCTATAACCCCTCTTTCCATACTCCTCTTCCTCCTCCTCCTCCTCCTCGGTGTTCCCGTACTTATTCGTCTTGTATGACTCGACATTGTTTTCGTACCGCTCGTTGCTCGGCCTCCTCTCCTCCTCGCCAAGGTGATAGAAATACCTGCCGTTATTCATCACCCTCGTACTACCATGACTCATGCCATGTTTCTCCTCGGCCTCGTACCTCTCTTCCTTGAACCGATCGCCGTTGCTCTCGTAGCCGTGGCCATAGTAGCTCTCGTGCCCGTCGTCTTCTTCCATGAGCTTCCCGTTGCTCGTAACGGCCTCCTTCTCGCTACTAATGTCGTGGAAGTACCTCCCGCCCTCCAAAAACCTCGTGTCGCTCATCCCTTGTTTCTCCCCTGCCTCGTAGCGGTACCCGCCCTTGTTGGCCCCCTTTACACCATTGGGCTCAACGTACTTGAACCCTCGGGTTTCGGATTTGGTCGGGTTTTTGGTGGTGGGTGAGTACTCGTAGGTCTCCTCCTTACCGAGGAGACCGTACCCGTGCTCGGTCTTGGCCTCTGAGGGAGATGAAGTAGGGGAAACGCTTTCGGCTTTCGGGGTCTCGGCTCGGGAGACCTTGCTGAAGAAGCGGCTCTCCCGGGCGTGGGTTTGGAGAGGAGAGGCGGCGACGACGAGGAGGACAAGAGTGAGGAAGCATTGGCATGCAGGAGAGGATGCCATTGCAACCTAGAAAAAAAATGAAGTGAAGAATAATACTATTGTAGAGGGAAAAGGAGTAAGTTAGTGTATGGGTTTGGAAGGTGAGGAAATGTGTTATATAAGGGTAAATGGAATTGGAATTGGAAGGGGAAATTGGCCGTGTAATGATGCGGGGATTGAGGGGGGTTGGGGCCCCACCCTTGATATAATGGCAATGTGGGCATGCTTCTCCATGTGCCACTACTTACTACTACTCCTTATTCCTCCTAATTGGCTGTGTTTGTCTCCAAGCGATAAGTGTTAGCCTTAAGTGTGTTTTTAATCGCGTAGGTGAAGGCGGGAAAAATAGACCATACCAAAATTTTCATCATTTTAGGGTCTTTTTCGAAGAGGGATTCTGAGCAAGTATGGAAAGGTGCTGGTGTTAATGTGTTGTTTTTTCTTATTTGGATGGTGAGGGTAGTAGAAAGTGGTGTGTGTTTCGAGATATAAAGTTTGGGCAATCGTATAAAATAACAAGTTGGGGCCTTCATGGTAGATAGATTCTACCCTAGACTACTTTCACATGGTAATGTTTAAATTGAGAATACTACTTCCTAGGCATTTATGTCCCAAAATGATGTCAATAATGCATAAGTTCATAAATTACAAATTTAGGTTATTATACTTTCGTACATTTAGTTAATCGATCGGTTAAGCTTCTATCATAGTATCTATACCTGAAGTCTTCGATTCGACTAGAATAGGTAAAATCTAAGTTAAATTCGTAGATAAAGGAAATTAGGTTAAGCTATAAGGATGTAGAGTAAAGTTTGTACTTACACTTGATTGGATTTGAATTAACTCCAATTATACTAATAAATTGAGATGAAAGTTGTAAGTTCTTTGGATCTAGCTAGCTGTGTTTAATTACCAACTATATATATATGTGAAAAGAAATTAAGTTAAAGTAGAGTCATAGTCAAAAGGGATGACATTGTTTTTCTTTTTCCCCACCAAAAAAAGAGAGACAAATCCCCATCTTCCACTTTGAAGAGGGCAACTAAAAGTGGGGGCAACCGAGAAATTAAGGAGAAGATGAAGGATATAAATGAATGAATTATTGTGCATTGCCCTACGTTATTCAAATTTTGTAGGTGAATTAGTTGGTTTGGTTTTGCGCTTTCAATTCCTTACACTTTTTGCACCACCTATAAGGACTTGCTTTGTGTTTAAGCTATGCATGCATGCTGATTATATGCTCCCATTTTTTCGGTTGTTGGCTCTATCAATGTATCCTTAATTGCTTTAATGAGTTTTTTTTTAAATTGAAGGTTTGATAATTATGATGACTCTCTAATGTAGATTGGTCATTTCAATAATAACTAAACTAACGCTTCCAGAACAAGGCAATATAAGTAGAAATCTTGCAACTTGTTTTGTGTCCATTATAGATTGAGATGATCAAAAGATGTTATAACTTATAAGCTAGCTTAACTAATAAGATTTGCTATAACTATTATCGATGTTATATGGAGATTTAAAATTTACTACATTATGTACCGACATTTCTATGCACACTATAAAGTGATGAAACCCATTACGAAGGTACACATTATATATGTTTGTTCGAATGTAAACAAGGTCCATCAGCTTGCTTCCTACAACTTTATAGAGCATGTCAAAGTGGTGGCCCTAGCGACCATCCCCTTAAATAGCGGTGGTAAAACGCAATTTCAACCTCTAATTCACTTCGTAAGGTAAAACGGGATAAAGATTTTACCTCACAAATTCGTGTCAAACACGAGTCTTGGTTAACGGTTGATTGAGAATATTGAAATTATCTTTTTTGAAAAGGTAAAAATAAAAAATGCTAAATTGATTTAGTAGTCGAAGAGCCAGAGGTAGTTAGAGCATTCACAATAGACAAACCTTTCCTCAACTTTTATAAATTAAAATAAAGCTCAAATCAAGTATTTGAGAATTTGCGTCAGGTTAATCAAAGAAATTCTTCTTTTCACTCTTATTTTATTTCTTGTAGTAGAGATTTTTTCTATACTATTCTATGCAAAACACTGATTTTGTCAGATTTTTTTCCTTTTATTTTTTCTTTTTCAGTTGAGAAATCCCTAAGATTTCTCTATTGTGAATGCTCTTACTATAGTAGCCACACTTGGTTATAGCAGTCAATTAGTATTAGGCCCCGTATCTTGAAGACACGATTTAGATTTAATTAAAAACTTATTTTAAATTTATAAAGGTATTAAAAAGAAAAGTTTGATATAAAATCTTGTATTATTTTATTTCATTTGGTTCTTATGGAATTTGTTTTAGTGATAGATTATTTATGTGATAATATATCCTTTTAATCAAACAAAGATCTGTAGGATTATAAATTTTGTATAAGGATTGCCTACTTGTTTTTATCAATAAGTTTCTTATTTTGTATAAATTTTATAGATTTTATTTTTATTTTATAGCTGTTTTGGGAAAAAAATTGAATCTAAATCATATGTGTATATAATTATTAAAATGTCAACCACTCAAATTGATTTATTAAAATGGTTATTTGATTTATTATATATTTAATATACTACTATTAATTTACTTATATATTTATTTGGAGTTGACATATATTGTTCTATATAATTATTTTTAATCTTCAATTTAGTATATAGTAAAATTAATTAATTAATTATATCATTAAGGAGACCTTATAGATATAATTTTGATGATATATATTTTTTTCCATATTTTACATACATGTGGGGTCTACAATCAAGTTTTAACCAATTAGTTATTTTATTAGAGACGAGTGATGGGGTCCAATGTGAAGTTGACACGTGTCATAATAATTAATATTTTTAACCTCCGTTTTAGTATATAGTTATGATGATTATACATGGGCTGTCCAATCTCTCTAAGAGAAGAGCAACAAGAGTTCAAGATCTATAGGTACTTGAATAAAACACTAAAACTCTTAGTGTTGTAGGTAGAGGTGTCGAACAGGTCGGGTCGGATGAATTCGGGTTCTGTCTTTTAGGGTTTTGGTTGAGTGCGGGTTTGGGTCAGTCGGGTTACAGGTCAAGTCGGGTCGGGTCTTGACAGGTTATCATGCGGGTTCGAGTCGACCTAACAGGTCAAGAATTTGAATTTTTAATGATTATTAAAATAATATTATGATTAAATAATAATATTTAATACTAAAATATTATTTTTAATAAATTTTTATAATAATATTTTATTTATAATAGGTTTTATGATAAAATATATTGTAATATTTATAATATAATATATTCATTCTATATATATATAATATATCGGGTCGGTCTCGGGTTTCAACCCAATCGGGTTCGGTTTTTTTCTTTGCTCGCTACTATTTGGGTCGGGTTTCAACCCAAAAATTTTCGGTCGGTACGGGTCGATTTTCCGGGTCGGGTCAGGTTTTAACACAGCTCTAGTTGTAGGTGACATATCAACTCATTTTGTAACGTGTGAAATAAACAATTGACGTTTCCTCGGTCTAGACTCGAGATGAAGAATCTTTGAGTAGAAGTCTCTAACATCAGACCCAAAAAACTCGGTCTGATATCAAAACAGAACTCTAACCCTTGGTATATTGATGTGATTTAAAACAAACACAATGTTTGTGGGCAGGCAAAATTCCCTATCATTTAGCTAGCATTTAATTCTCTATCTTATTTATTCTGCTATCCATATTTATTATGCTTTATCCTTTAATAGGGTAGTTACTCTAGTTAGGATATTATTTATGGAGGAGAATCTTATCTTCGCCTAGGATAATATATTTGGTTGACTTAGGGAGCAAGGCACTAACCCTAGTGGGCCGACCCCTTAGGCGCGCGCCCCCCCTCTGTCCCTCTCCTCTATAAATACACATGTATACCATGTGGAAGGTAAGTCCTAAGCCCTGGCTTTGCCTGAGGCCTTTGATCAATATTGCCCTTACTGACTTAAGCATCGGAAGTGGATTAGGGGTCGCTCGCCCCTTGGTCCATTGTTTTGCAGGTCATTGAAGGCGAAGAGGCTGGGTGAAGAAGCTTGAAGAAGAAGGTCATTGAAGAAGGAGTTGAAACTTGTACACGACATATTTTGTGTACTAACATTTGGCGCCGTCTGTGGGGAACGAACAGGTTTTCGACCTTCGTAAACCCTACAAGAACCGATCTGAGGAGGCTATGGATCGCTTGTCCACGAGCCCGGATCGAGACCACCCCC